>CAWUFW010014610.1:0-215000 GCA_963921515.1 Calotriton arnoldi
GTACAGTTTCCTGCGTAATTACTTCAGATTGTTTCGAAGAAAAATCTTTATCTGTCATTGAACAATGGGTATACTTCATACAAAAATTAATTAAAACTTATTAGCGTGCACCCAAGCTGAAGAAAAATCAAAAGAAGGAAGCTGGAAAAGGAAATAAAATTAACTTATCCTATTTAACTCAGACTATGAAAAGGTCTCACAATAAAATAAGGAGACAGATAAAAAAAATCCCCAAATGACATGGAATTGCCTACTAAATTAAAAAGTATTAACCAAAATCTACAGAAGCTAATCTGGAATGAAAGGTACAAGGCAAAGCATGATCTCTGGGCTAAGGTTCTCCACGTTAGCAATCAAACGAACTCTAGGGAATTCAGGAAAATGATAAATGGTTTAGGACGACCGAACAAAACAGCAGTATCATCAACGTTGAGTGAAAATGATTGGATTAGTTATCTGACAATACATCTAAACTCTGATAGTGAAACAATACATCTGATCTGTAAAGGGAATACGATTGAGGCGACAAGAAATGATCTGGCTCACGAAATGGATATTTAAAAAAACTTATGTAAACTAATACGGAAACAAAAAGATGGTGCACCAGGTCCTAATGGTATACCATTTGCACTTTTTACAGAAGACCCTGATCTATGGTCAGAACATCTTACAATAGTGTTTAAAGAAATTGTCAGGACATCGACTATACCTGAATCATGGAGGGGATCATTAATATCGCCAATTTATAAAAAAGGAAACTGGGCCCAGCCTGAAAATTACAGATTAATCACTCTTCAGGACACAGATGCCAAGTTATTCGCAGGAGTTTTATTATCAAGTCTATCGGCATGGGCAAAGGAGAAACAGATAATTTCGCCCTACCAAACAGGATTTATCAAAGGAATGGGTACCACAACAAATATACTAGTTCTATCAATGCTAATGGATAAATGTATTTTAATGAAACAACCCTTGTATCTGTGCTTTGTGGATTTTAGATCGGCTTTCGATTGTGTACACAGACGACTTTTATGGCAAAAATTGAAGGGACAAGGTATCCCAGTTTCCCTTTTAACATCAATCCAACTCCTCTATTCTGATACTTGGGTCAGAGTTCGGATGGGAGACGGCTCAACGCTAACGAAGGAAATTCCAACCTCGACTGGCTTAACACAAGGGTGTGTATTGGCCCCACTCCTTTTGAACCTTTTTTTAGCAGACCTAACGGCCACACTGAACGAAGTGAATGCACACCCTCCCAAATTAGCTAATACTCAGATATCAAATCTACTATACGCAGACGATGTCATTTTACTTAGTCAAACAAAAGTGGGTCTGCAACGTCTGATAAACCGGATATCGAAAGAAAATGGAATGATTATAAATGAAACTAAGACAAAAATCATGGAGGTTAACAAAAATTCAAGGTCAAAATACAAGCATAAATGGTTCCTTGACAATAAGCAATTAGAACAAGTAGAATCCTATAAATACTTGGGGGTATTATTTGACAATAAAGGATCTTTTCTCCCACATAAGACTGATATGCAAAGGAAAGCAAATACCTTGATAGCTGCATTCAAAATCTTGCAGAAAACTTTAGGAGAGCTGAGTTACCGACCGTTTTTAAAAGTAATATCGGCAAAACTATTGCCAACTTTAACATATGGTAGCGAAGCGCTGTGCGGGAAAGACTCTGAGACCATCAATAATGCAGTGACAAAAACATTTAAAACCCTCTTTCATCTTCCTCACAATGCATCTCCAGCGCAGATAAGATTGGAATTTGGATTAACTAACCAATTATTGCCACGAAAAGGCTAATTTTTTTAAAGTATGGAACAGAATAAAAAATGATAACGTAAATCAAATGTCCCAATTATTATGGCAGGAAATAAATACAAATAGTAAATCATACGCCTGGAAATATTTACATGCTGTTCTTGATGAATACTCAGCAACTCCTATTTGGAACACGTCAATAACCACACAATCATTCGAAAAATCTATTAATAAGATAACAAAACATCTATCGCTGCTTATGGATAAAGACTCTTTTGTAAAAAAGGAAACATGCCTGGCCACTAATGAATGGTTTCACAAAGGTGAAAGTACAACCATACCTGGAAACCCCATGGTCACTGAAGCACAAGCGTATTTTCATAAAAGCTCGTTTCGGTGCATTTCCCGGCTTATGTCATCTTATGCCGTGGTTAAGAACAGAGGAACTGTCCCATTATCGTTTATGCAAAATGGGAGAGGAAAACATTATCCACTTGCTGTGTGTATGCCCAGAACTGAACACTGAAAGAAAAACTATTCTTAAGGGGCATTTTAACGCACGAGGAGTTCGGACTTGCAGGCAAGCTTTGATAAAATGCTTACATTCTGACGATATAACATTGAACTCAGCTTTTGTAAAGTTAAAAATTAGACCAGCAGAACTAAACTGATATGTACTGTATGATGTATATTAATATGTAAATAGTATTATGAAATTGATATTATCGAATGTAATCTATTTTTATTCATGTTTTTACCACTTATTTGTTTTTACTTCTGGAACGCTTGCCATTACATTGTAAGATTTTAATTAATCAAACAATAAAGAATGAAATGAAATGAAATGAAATGTGTCACTCTCACAGCATGGGATCAGCGCACTCTAGGCAGCCACCCCTATTCTGTGCGCCTTTCAATCTTGTGTTAATTATTTCTATGAAGCGCTCGAATGCCTGGGGGCGTCTTGGCGCTGCCTTTACCTAATTCAGTGTGAGAAAGAGCCTTACTTACTTTTTTGGAGGGGGGGGAGTAATGTCAGAACAATATCCAGAGACTGTTGGTTAAATAGACACGTTTCTCAGGCTTTCCTAAAACGAAGAAGGTTTGTCATGTCTTTTAGTTTGAGAGGGAGAATGCTCCAGTTTGGTCGTACAAGTGACTAAGCTTCTGCCTCCCCAAAGGGATTTCCTGAATTATGGAATCATAACATATTTTGCAGCAGATGGGCGAAGTGGTCGGGGCGGGGCAGGCGGGGGGGAGGGGGGCAGAAGAAGCCGTGTCTCAGGTACTCAGGGCCTGAACTGTGGAGCGCTTTAAAGGCAATAAATACACAGAGCCTTCAAAGCAATTCGCTTTTTTATAGGTAGCCTCCGAGCGGCACCTGAACCCGTACTTCCGTGCCTACATGTCCAGCACATTGTACTACATACCTCGCAGGGACACAGGATCAATGGACAGTTATAACTCCAGCTAGCACCACTATCCTGTGCACCTTCAAGTGGTGCCTACATGTCCAGCAAATTGTACTACATACCTCGCAGGGACACAGGATCAATGGACAGTTATAACTCCAGCTAGCACCACTATCCTGTGCACCTTCAAGTGGTGCCTACATGTCCAGCAAATTGTACTACATACCTCGCAGGGACACAGGATCAATGGACAGTTATAACTCCAGCTAGCACCACTATCCTGTGCACCTTCAAGTGGTGCCTACATGTCCAGCAAATTGTACTACATACCTCGCAGGGACACAGGATCAATGGACAGTTATAACTCCAGCTAGCACCACTATCCTGTGCACCTTCAAGTGGTGCCTACATGTCCAGCACATTGTACTACATACCTTGCAGAGACACAGGATCAATGGACAGTTATAACTCCAGCTAGCACCACTATCCTGTGCACCTTCAAGTGGTGCCTACATGTCCAGCAAATTGTACTACATACCTCGCAGGGACACAGGATCAATGGACAGTTATAACTCCAGCTAGCACCACTATCCTGTGCACCTTCAAGTGGTGCCTACATGTCCAGCAAATTGTACTACATACCTCGCAGGGACACAGGATCAATGGACAGTTATAACTCCAGCTAGCACCACTATCCTGTGCACCTTCAAGTGGTGCCTACATGTCCAGCAAATTGTACTACATACCTCGCAGGGACACAGGATCAATGGACAGTTATAACTCCAGCTAGCACCACTATCCTGTGCACCTTCAAGTGGTGCCTACATGTCCAGCACATTGTACTACATACCTCGCAGGGACACAGGATCAATGGACAGTTATAACTCCAGCTAGCACCACTATCCTGTGCACCTTCAAGTGGTGCCTACATGTCCAGCACATTGTAGTACATGCCTCGCAGGGACACAGGATCAATGGACAGTTATAACTCCAGCTAGCACCACTATCCTGTGCACCTTCAAGTGGTGCCTACATGTCCAGCAAATTGTACTACATACCTCGCAGGGACACAGGATCAATGGACAGTTATAACTCCAGCTAGCACCACTATCCTGTGCACCTTCAAGTGGTGCCTACATGTCCAGCACATTGTAGTACATGCCTCGCAGGGACACAGGATCAATGGACAGTTATAACTCCAGCTAGCCACCGCTAACCTGTGCACCTTCAAGTGGTGCCTACATGTCCAGCACATTGTACTACATGCCTCGCAGGGACACAGGATCAATGGACAGTTATAACTCCAGCTAGCACCACTATCCTGTGCACCTTCAAGTGGAGCCTACATGTCCAGCAAATTGTACTACATACCTCGCAGGGACACAGGATCAATGGACAGTTATAACTCCAGCTAGCCACCGCTAACCTGTGCACCTTCAAGTGGTGCCTACATGTCCAGCACATTGTAGTACATGCCTCGCAGGGACACAGGATCAATGGACAGTTATAACTCCAGCTAGCACCACTATCCTGTGCACCTTCAAGTGGTGCCTACATGTCCAGCACATTGTACTACATGCCTCGCAGGGACACAGGATCAATGGACAGTTATAACTCCAGCTAGCACCACTATCCTGTGCACCTTCAAGTGGAGCCTACATGTCCAGCACATTGTACTACATACCTCGCAGGGACACAGGATCAATGGACAGTTATAACTCCAGCTAGCACCACTATCCTGTGCACCTTCAAGTGGAGCCTACATGTCCAGCACATTGTACTACATGCCTCGCAGGGACACAGGATCAATGGACAGTTATAACTCCAGCTAGCACCACTATCCTGTGCACCTTCAAGTGGTGCCTACATGTCCAGCACATTGTACTACATACCTCGCAGGGACACAGGATCAATGGACAGTTATAACTCCAGCTAGCACCACTATCCTGTGCACCTTCAAGTGGAGCCTACATGTCCAGCAAATTGTACTACATACCTCGCAGGGACACAGGATCAATGGACAGTTATAACTCCAGCTAGCACCACTATCCTGTGCACCTTCAAGTGGAGCCTACATGTCCAGCACATTGTACTACATGCCTCGCAGGGACACAGGATCAATGGACAGTTATAACTCCAGCTAGCACCACTATCCTGTGCACCTTCAAGTGGAGCCTACATGTCCAGCACATTGTACTACATACCTTGCAGGGACACAGGATCAATGGACAGTTATAACTCCAGCTAGCACCACTATCCTGTGCACCTTCAAGTGGAGCCTACATGTCCAGCACATTGTACTACATACCTTGCAGGGACACAGGATCAATGGACAGTTATAACTCCAGCTAGCACCACTATCCTGTGCACCTTCAAGTGGTGCCTACATGTCCAGCAAATTGTACTACATACCTCGCAGGGACACAGGATCAATGGACAGTTATAACTCCAGCTAGCCACCGCTAACCTGTGCACCTTCAAGTGGTGCCTACATGTCCAGCACATTGTACTACATGCCTCGCAGGGACACAGGATCAATGGACAGTTATAACTCCAGCTAGCACCACTATCCTGTGCACCTTCAAGTGGTGCCTACATGTCCAGCACATTGTAGTACATGCCTCGCAGGGACACAGGATCAATGGACAGTTATAACTCCAGCTAGCCACCGCTAACCTGTGCACCTTCAAGTGGTGCCTACATGTCCAGCAAATTGTACTACATACCTCGCAGGGACACAGGATCAATGGACAGTTATAACTCCAGCTAGCACCACTATCCTGTGCACCTTCAAGTGGAGCCTACATGTCCAGCACATTGTAGTACATGCCTCGCAGGGACACAGGATCAATGGACAGTTATAACTCCAGCTAGCACCACTATCCTGTGCACCTTCAAGTGGTGCCTACATGTCCAGCACATTGTAGTACATGCCTCGCAGGGACACAGGATCAATGGACAGTTATAACTCCAGCTAGCACCACTAACCTGTGCACCTTCAAGTGGTGCCTACATGTCCAGCACATTGTACTACATACCTCGCAGGGACACAGGATCAATGGACAGTTATAACTGCAGCTAGCACCACTATCCTGTGCACCTTCAAGTGGTGCCTACATGTCCAGCACATTGTACTACATGCCTCGCAGGGACACAGGATCAATGGACAGTTATAACTCCAGCTAGCACCACTATCCTGTGCACCTTCAAGTGGTGCCTACATGTCCAGCACATTGTAGTACATGCCTCGCAGGGACACAGGATCAATGGACAGTTATAACTCCAGCTAGCCACCGCTAACCTGTGCACCTTCAAGTGGTGCCTACATGTCCAGCACATTGTAGTACATGCCTCGCAGGGACACAGGATCAATGGACAGTTATAACTCCAGCTAGCACCGCTAACCTGTGCACCTTCAAGTGGTGCCTACATGTCCAGCACATTGTAGTACATGCCTCGCAGGGACACAGGATCAATGGACAGTTATAACTCCAGCTAGCACCACTATCCTGTGCACCTTCAAGTGGAGCCTACATGTCCAGCACATTGTAGTACATGCCTCGCAGGGACACAGGATCAATGGACAGTTATAACTCCAGCTAGCACCACTATCCTGTGCACCTTCAAGTGGTGCCTACATGTCCAGCAAATTGTACTACATACCTCGCAGGGACACAGGATCAATGGACAGTTATAACTCCAGCTAGCACCACTATCCTGTGCACCTTCAAGTGGTGCCTACATGTCCAGCAAATTGTACTACATACCTCGCAGGGACACAGGATCAATGGACAGTTATAACTCCAGCTAGCACCACTATCCTGTGCACCTTCAAGTGGTGCCTACATGTCCAGCACATTGTAGTACATGCCTCGCAGGGACACAGGATCAATGGACAGTTATAACTCCAGCTAGCACCACTATCCTGTGCACCTTCAAGTGGTGCCTACATGTCCAGCACATTGTAGTACATGCCTCGCAGGGACACAGGATCAATGGACAGTTATAACTCCAGCTAGCACCACTATCCTGTGCACCTTCAAGTGGTGCCTACATGTCCAGCACATTGTACTACATGCCTCGCAGGGACACAGGATCAATGGACAGTTATAACTCCAGCTAGCACCACTATCCTGTGCACCTTCAAGTGGTGCCTACATGTCCAGCAAATTGTACTACATGCCTCGCAGGGACACAGGATCAATGGACAGTTATAACTCCAGCTAGCACCACTATCCTGTGCACCTTCAAGTGGTGCCTACATGTCCAGCACATTGTACTACATACCTCGCAGAGACACAGGATCAATGGACAGTTATAACTCCAGCTAGCACCACTATCCTGTGCACCTTCAAGTGGTGCCTACATGTCCAGCAAATTGTACTACATGCCTCGCAGGGACACAGGATCAATGGACAGTTATAACTCCAGCTAGCACCACTATCCTGTGCACCTTCAAGTGGTGCCTACATGTCCAGCACATTGTAGTACATGCCTCGCAGGGACACAGGATCAATGGACAGTTATAACTCCAGCTAGCACCACTATCCTGTGCACCTTCAAGTGGTGCCTACATGTCCAGCAAATTGTACTACATACCTCGCAGGGACACAGGATCAATGGACAGTTATAACTCCAGCTAGCACCACTATCCTGTGCACCTTCAAGTGGTGCCTACATGTCCAGCAAATTGTACTACATACCTCGCAGAGACACAGGATCAATGGACAGTTATAACTCCAGCTAGCACCACTATCCTGTGCACCTTCAAGTGGTGCCTACATGTCCAGCACATTGTAGTACATGCCTCGCAGGGACACAGGATCAATGGACAGTTATAACTCCAGCTAGCACCACTATCCTGTGCACCTTCAAGTGGTGCCTACATGTCCAGCACATTGTACTACATGCCTCGCAGGGACACAGGATCAATGGACAGTTATAACTCCAGCTAGCCACCGCTAACCTGTGCACCTTCAAGTGGTGCCTACATGTCCAGCACATTGTACTACATGCCTCGCAGGGACACAGGATCAATGGACAGTTATAACTCCAGCTAGCCACCGCTAACCTGTGCACCTTCAAGTGGTGCCTACATGTCCAGCACATTGTAGTACATGCCTCGCAGGGACACAGGATCAATGGACAGTTATAACTCCAGCTAGCACCACTATCCTGTGCACCTTCAAGTGGTGCCTACATGTCCAGCACATTGTACTACATGCCTCGCAGGGACACAGGATCAATGGACAGTTATAACTCCAGCTAGCACCACTATCCTGTGCACCTTCAAGTGGTGCCTACATGTCCAGCACATTGTAGTACATGCCTCGCAGGGACACAGGATCAATGGACAGTTATAACTCCAGCTAGCCACCGCTAACCTGTGCACCTTCAAGTGGTGCCTACATGTCCAGCACATTGTACTACATACCTCGCAGAGACACAGGATCAATGGACAGTTATAACTCCAGCTAGCACCACTATCCTGTGCACCTTCAAGTGGTGCCTACATGTCCAGCAAATTGTACTACATACCTCGCAGGGACACAGGATCAATGGACAGTTATAACTCCAGCTAGCACCACTATCCTGTGCACCTTCAAGTGGTACCTACATGTCCAGCACATTGTAGTACATGCCTCGCAGGGACACAGGATCAATGGACAGTTATAACTCCAGCTAGCACCACTATCCTGTGCACCTTCAAGTGGTGCCTACATGTCCAGCACATTGTAGTACATGCCTCGCAGGGACACAGGATCAATGGACAGTTATAACTCCAGCTAGCACCACTATCCTGTGCACCTTCAAGTGGTGCCTACATGTCCAGCACATTGTAGTACATGCCTCGCAGGGACACAGGATCAATGGACAGTTATAACTCCAGCTAGCACCACTATCCTGTGCACCTTCAAGTGGTGCCTACATGTCCAGCACATTGTACTACATGCCTCGCAGGGACACAGGATCAATGGACAGTTATAACTCCAGCTAGCACCACTATCCTGTGCACCTTCAAGTGGTGCCTACATGTCCAGCAAATTGTACTACATACCTCGCAGGGACACAGGATCAATGGACAGTTATAACTCCAGCTAGCACCACTATCCTGTGCACCTTCAAGTGGTGCCTACATGTCCAGCACATTGTAGTACATGCCTCGCAGGGACACAGGATCAATGGACAGTTATAACTCCAGCTAGCACCACTATCCTGTGCACCTTCAAGTGGTGCCTACATGTCCAGCACATGGTAGTACATGCCTCGCAGGGACACAGGATCAATGGACAGTTATAACTCCAGCTAGCACCACTATCCTGTGCACCTTCAAGTGGTGCCTACATGTCCAGCACATTGTAGTACATGCCTCGCAGGGACACAGGATCAATGGACAGTTATAACTCCAGCTGCACCACTATCCTGTGCACCTTCAAGTGGTGCCTACATGTCCAGCACATTGTACTACATACCTCGCAGAGACACAGGATCAATGGACAGTTATAACTCCAGCTAGCACCACTATCCTGTGCACCTTCAAGTGGAGCCTACATGTCCAGCACATTGTAGTACATGCCTCGCAGGGACACAGGATCAATGGACAGTTATAACTCCAGCTAGCACCACTATCCTGTGCACCTTCAAGTGGTGCCTACATGTCCAGCAAATTGTACTACATACCTCGCAGGGACACAGGATCAATGGACAGTTATAACTCCAGCTAGCACCACTATCCTGTGCACCTTCAAGTGGTGCCTACATGTCCAGCAAATTGTACTACATACCTCGCAGGGACACAGGATCAATGGACAGTTATAACTCCAGCTAGCACCACTATCCTGTGCACCTTCAAGTGGTGCCTACATGTCCAGCAAATTGTACTACATGCCTCGCAGGGACACAGGATCAATGGACAGTTATAACTCCAGCTAGCACCACTATCCTGTGCACCTTCAAGTGGTGCCTACATGTCCAGCAAATTGTACTACATACCTTGCAGGGACACAGGATCAATGGACAGTTATAACTCCAGCTAGCACCACTATCCTGTGCACCTTCAAGTGGTGCCTACATGTCCAGCACATTGTACTACATGCCTCGCAGGGACACAGGATCAATGGACAGTTATAACTCCAGCTAGCCACCGCTAACCTGTGCACCTTCAAGTGGTGCCTACATGTCCAGCACATTGTAGTACATGCCTCGCAGGGACACAGGATCAATGGACAGTTATAACTCCAGCTAGCACCACTATCCTGTGCACCTTCAAGTGGTGCCTACATGTCCAGCAAATTGTACTACATACCTCGCAGGGACACAGGATCAATGGACAGTTATAACTCCAGCTAGCACCACTATCCTGTGCACCTTCAAGTGGTGCCTACATGTCCAGCACATTGTAGTACATGCCTCGCAGGGACACAGGATCAATGGACAGTTATAACTCCAGCTAGCACCACTATCCTGTGCACCTTCAAGTGGAGCCTACATGTCCAGCACATTGTAGTACATGCCTCGCAGGGACACAGGATCAATGGACAGTTATAACTCCAGCTAGCACCACTATCCTGTGCACCTTCAAGTGGTGCCTACATGTCCAGCAAATTGTACTACATACCTCGCAGGGACACAGGATCAATGGACAGTTATAACTCCAGCTAGCCACCGCTAACCTGTGCACCTTCAAGTGGTGCCTACATGTCCAGCACATTGTACTACATACCTCGCAGAGACACAGGATCAATGGACAGTTATAACTCCAGCTAGCACCACTATCCTGTGCACCTTCAAGTGGTGCCTACATGTCCAGCAAATTGTACTACATACCTCGCAGGGACACAGGATCAATGGACAGTTATAACTCCAGCTAGCACCACTATCCTGTGCACCTTCAAGTGGTGCCTACATGTCCAGCACATTGTACTACATGCCTCGCAGGGACACAGGATCAATGGACAGTTATAACTCCAGCTAGCCACCGCTAACCTGTGCACCTTCAAGTGGTGCCTACATGTCCAGCACATTGTAGTACATGCCTCGCAGAGACACAGGATCAATGGACAGTTATAACTCCAGCTAGCACCACTATCCTGTGCACCTTCAAGTGGTGCCTACATGTCCAGCAAATTGTACTACATACCTCGCAGGGACACAGGATCAATGGACAGTTATAACTCCAGCTAGCACCACTATCCTGTGCACCTTCAAGTGGTGCCTACATGTCCAGCACATTGTACTACATACCTTGCAGGGACACAGGATCAATGGACAGTTATAACTCCAGCTAGCACCACTATCCTGTGCACCTTCAAGTGGTGCCTACATGTCCAGCACATTGTAGTACATGCCTCGCAGGGACACAGGATCAATGGACAGTTATAACTCCAGCTAGCACCACTATCCTGTGCACCTTCAAGTGGTGCCTACATGTCCAGCAAATTGTACTACATACCTCGCAGGGACACAGGATCAATGGACAGTTATAACTCCAGCTAGCACCACTATCCTGTGCACCTTCAAGTGGTGCCTACATGTCCAGCACATTGTACTACATGCCTCGCAGGGACACAGGATCAATGGACAGTTATAACTCCAGCTAGCAACCGCTAACCTGTGCACCTTCAAGTGGTGCCTACATGTCCAGGACATTGTACTACATGCCTCGCAGGGACACAGGATCAATGGACAGTTATAACTCCAGCTAGCACCACTATCCTGTGCACCTTCAAGTGGTGCCTACATGTCCAGCAAATTGTACTACATACCTCGCAGGGACACAGGATCAATGGACAGTTATAACTCCAGCTAGCACCACTATCCTGTGCACCTTCAAGTGGTGCCTACATGTCCAGCAAATTGTACTACATACCTCGCAGAGACACAGGATCAATGGACAGTTATAACTCCAGCTAGCACCACTATCCTGTGCACCTTCAAGTGGTGCCTACATGTCCAGCAAATTGTACTACATACCTCGCAGGGACACAGGATCAATGGACAGTTATAACTCCAGCTAGCACCACTATCCTGTGCACCTTCAAGTGGTGCCTACATGTCCAGCACATTGTACTACATGCCTCGCAGGGACACAGGATCAATGGACAGTTATAACTCCAGCTAGCCACCGCTAACCTGTGCACCTTCAAGTGGTGCCTACATGTCCAGCACATTGTACTACATACCTCGCAGGGACACAGGATCAATGGACAGTTATAACTCCAGCTAGCCACCGCTAACCTGTGCACCTTCAAGTGGTGCCTACATGTCCAGCAAATTGTACTACATACCTCGCAGGGACACAGGATCAATGGACAGTTATAACTCCAGCTAGCACCACTATCCTGTGCACCTTCAAGTGGTGCCTACATGTCCAGCAAATTGTACTACATGCCTCGCAGGGACACAGGATCAATGGACAGTTATAACTCCAGCTAGCACCACTATCCTGTGCACCTTCAAGTGGTGCCTACATGTCCAGCACATTGTACTACATACCTCGCAGAGACACAGGATCAATGGACAGTTATAACTCCAGCTAGCACCACTATCCTGTGCACCTTCAAGTGGTGCCTACATGTCCAGCACATTGTAGTACATGCCTCGCAGGGACACAGGATCAATGGACAGTTATAACTCCAGCTAGCACCACTATCCTGTGCACCTTCAAGTGGTGCCTACATGTCCAGCACATTGTAGTACATGCCTCGCAGGGACACAGGATCAATGGACAGTTATAACTCCAGCTAGCACCACTATCCTGTGCACCTTCAAGTGGTGCCTACATGTCCAGCAAATTGTATTACATACCTCGCAGGGACACAGGATCAATGGACAGTTATAACTCCAGCTAGCACCACTATCCTGTGCACCTTCAAGTGGTGCCTACATGTCCAGCACATTGTACTACATGCCTCGCAGGGACACAGGATCAATGGACAGTTATAACTCCAGCTAGCACCACTATCCTGTGCACCTTCAAGTGGTGCCTACATGTCCAGCACATTGTAGTACATGCCTCGCAGGGACACAGGATCAATGGACAGTTATAACTCCAGCTAGCCACCACTATCCTGTGCACCTTCAAGTGGTACCTACATGTCCAGCACATTGTAGTACATGCCTCGCAGGGACACAGGATCAATGGACAGTTATAACTCCAGCTAGCCACCACTATCCTGTGCACCTTCAAGTGGTACCTACATGTCCAGCACATTGTAGTACATGCCTCGCAGGGACACAGGATCAATGGACAGTTATAACTCCAGCTAGCACCACTATCCTGTGCACCTTCAAGTGGTGCCTACATGTCCAGCACATTGTACTACATGCCTCGCAGGGACACAGGATCAATGGACAGTTATAACTCCAGCTAGCACCACTATCCTGTGCACCTTCAAGTGGTGCCTACATGTCCAGCACATTGTAGTACATGCCTCGCAGGGACACAGGATCAATGGACAGTTATAACTCCAGCTAGCACCACTATCCTGTGCACCTTCAAGTGGTGCCTACATGTCCAGCAAATTGTACTACATACCTCGCAGGGACACAGGATCAATGGACAGTTATAACTCCAGCTAGCACCACTATCCTGTGCACCTTCAAGTGGTGCCTACATGTCCAGCACATTGTACTACATGCCTCGCAGGGACACAGGATCAATGGACAGTTATAACTCCAGCTAGCCACCGCTAACCTGTGCACCTTCAAGTGGTGCCTACATGTCCAGCACATTGTAGTACATGCCCGGCAGGGACATCCTGGCCTTCCCCCAACACAATGCACAAACAAGCCAAGGGAACAACTGCTAGCGCTCCACACTGTGACAGAGCCCCCAGGGCCACAGAGCACATGTGCCCCAGAGCCAGCCATCCATCCATCACTCTCCAGGATACTCCTTCCAAACCCCACAAGCGTGAACATTGTCTCACATCTTGGAGCTTGCTTCCGACTGTCACCAATGTTAAATGACCCATCCCCAGGGAAGCCATGGTGCACTTGAGATGACCCCCTGCTGCACCCTCAAGAGACCCCAGTGCAGGCCCTGGGGTTAGACACAAACTGTGCTGATAGAAGGGGGCACTGAGGTGTGCACTGCAGATACCTCGGAGCACTGGTCCACAATGTCCACTAAACATCTTGATAGCGTATGTGGTCCATTGCTACACGTCAGCTATGCAAGCCGCGCCCCAAGGAGCATGTGTGCTACACAGCATTTCCCCTAATAACACAAATGATCCTATGCTCACAAATCACACCACCAAGGTAGTTGCTGCGACGACTGCACAAAAACACAAGGTTTGTTTGGGGATGTTATCACTGCTGCCTCGAAAACTGCCTTTGGCTTAGCAATGGAACCTGCAGATATGGAGTGTGGTAGGAGGCATGTAGGTGCACACCTATGACAGCCAGCTCCAAAGAATGCAAAGTGACTTGTTGCCTAAGGTAAACTGCACTGGTGATTGACTGTGAAAGAACAGGGATTTTATACAAACATCAGAAGTCGAGTACCACCGCAGGTGTTGCAAGGCGAGCCTGCACTGGGCAAGCACTTTGCAGCTCATCGCTGCTTCAGTACTAATCTGCAGGCTCCTGTGGCCCTGACATGGCACATCGCTGCCCCACTCCTAGTCTGCAGGGTCCCGTGCACCCACCAGGGCACACCGCTGCCCCAGTCCTAATCTGCAGGGGCCCGTGCACCCGCCAGGGCACACCGCTGGCCCGTGCACCCGCCAGGGCACACCGCTGCCCCAGTCCTAATCTGCAGAGCCCGTGCACCCGCCAGGTTACACCGCTGCCCCAGTCCTAATCTGCAGGGGCCCGTGCACCGCCAGGGCACACCGCTGTCCCAGTCCTAATCTGCAGGGGCCCGTGCACCCACCAGGGCACACCGCTGCCCCAGTCTTAATCTGCAGGTGCCCGTGCACCCGCCAGGGCACACCGCTTCCCCAGTCCTAATCTGTAGGGTCCCATGCCCCCGCCAGGGCACACCGATGCCCCAATCCTAATCTGCAGGGGCCCGTGCACCCGCCAGGGCACACCGCTGCCCCAGTCCTAATCTACAGGGCCCGTGCACCCGCCAGGGCACACCGCTGCCCCAGTCCTAATCTGCAGGGGCTCGTGCACCCGCCAGGGCACACCGCTGCCCCAGTCCTAATCTACAGGGCCCGTGCACCCGCCAGGGCACACCGCTGCCCCAGTCCTAATCTGCAGGGGCCCGTGCACCCGCCAGGGCACACCGCTGCCCCAGTCCTAATCTGCAGGGGCCCGTACACCCGCCAGGGCACACCGCTGCCCCAGTCTTAATCTGCAGGGGCCCGTGCACCCGCCAGGGCACAACGCTGCCCCAGTCCTAATCTGCAGTGTCCCGTGCCCCCGCCAGGGCACACCGCTGCCCCAGTCCTAATCTGCAGGGGCCTGTGCCCCTGCCAGGGCACACCGCCACCCCAGTTCAAATCTGTAGTGTCCCATGCCCCCGCTAGGGCACACCACTGCCCTAGTGCTAATCTGCAGGGTCCCTATTCGGCAGAGTCCCATGCCCCTGCCAGGGCACACCAATGCCCCACTCCTAGTCTGCAGGGTCCCTATCTGCAGGGTTCCGTGCCCCCGCCAGGGCACACCGCCGCCCCAGTCCTAATCTGCAGGGGCCCGTGCACCCGCCAGGGCACACCGCTGCCCCACTCCTAGTCTGCAGGGTCCCTATCTGCAGGGTCCCGTGCCCCCGCCAGGGCACACTGCTGCCCCAGTCCTAATCTGCAGGGGCCCGTGCACCCGCCAGGGCACACCGCTGCCCCAATCTTAATCTGCAGGGGCCCGTGCACCCACCAGGGCACACCGCTACCCCAGTCCTAATCTGCAGTGTCCCGTGCCCCCTTCCAGGGCACACCGCTGCCCCAGTCCTAATCTGCAGGGGCCCGTGCCCCTACCAGGGCACACCGCCACCCCAGTTCTAATCTGCAGTGTCCCATGCCCCCGCTAGGGCACACCACTGCCCTAGTGCTAATCTGCAGGGTCCCTATTCGGCAGAGTCCCGTGCCCCTGCCAGGGCACAACCCTGCCCCACTCCTAGTCTGCAGGGTCCCTATCTGCAGGGTTCTGTGCCCCCGCCAGGGCACACCGCCACCCCAGTCCTAATCTACAGGGGCCCGTGCACCCGCAAGGGCACACCGCTACCCCAGTCCTAATCTGCAGTATCCCGTGCCCCCGCCAGGGCACAGCACTGCCCCAGTCCTAATCTGCAGGGGTCCGTGCCCCTGCCAGGGCACACCACCACCCCAGTTCTAATCTGCAGTGTCCCATGCCCCCGCTAGGGCACACCACTGCCCTAGTGCTAATCTGCAGGGTCCCTATTCGGCAGAGTCCTGTGCCCCTGCCAGGGCACACCGCTGCCCCACTCCTAGTCTGCAGGGTCCCTATCTGCAGGGTTCCGTGCCCCCGCCAGGGCACACCGCCACCCCAGTCCTAATCTGCAAGGGCCCGTGCCCCCGCCAGGGCACACCGCTGCCCCAGTCCTAATCTGCAGTGTCCCGTGCCCTTGCCAGGGCACACCACTGACCCAGTCCTAATCTGTAGTGTCCCGTGCCCCCGCCAGGGCACACCACTGCCCGAGTCCTAATCTGCAGGGGCCCGTGCACCCGCCAGGGTACACCGCTGCCCCAGTCCTAATCTGCAGTGTCCCGTGCCCCCGCCAGGGCACACCGCTGACCCAGTCCTAATCTGCAGGGGCCCGTGCCCCGCCAGGGCACACTGCTGCCACAGTCCTAATCTGCAAGGTCCGGTGCCCCACCAGGGCACATCGCTGCCCCAGTCCTAATCTGCAGGGGCCCGTGCCCCTGCCTGGGAACACTGCAGCCCCAGTCCTAATCTGCAGGGGCCCGTGCAAGAGTTCCCTGCTCCAGTCCTCATCTGCAGGGTCCCATGCCTTCCAGAGCACACCATTAGGACAGGCGGCTGGCACAAGATACGTTTTATTTTCCTGCCGACCGCCGTTGTGAGAGACTGAGATTTTCCGTTCTCAAAAACAAGCGCCGGACGCTCCCACTAACAGCCAACGGCGCAAATTAAGCACTGATTGAGTGCTTCACAATGTTACACCCTGTAGTATAACACGCTCGTAATTAATCAAGGGGCGGTTTGTGCAGAAAATTCAAAGTGCTAACGAAGATGTGCCCCATTACATCATGATCGTAAGTACACGCGCTTTAATAAGTGACTACAAGTCAAATACTTTCACCAAGAAAGTTGTAAAATAGGTTAAGACAAGCCCACTGTGCACCACCGTGTTCAGTGTGATGAATAAAGTCCGTACTATGGATCACGGAAGAGGCACAAACCCAAAAGCTGGGTTGTAAGTAACACTCATGTGTGCACATTTGAACAAATGCCGATGGGACGAAGTTAGCCCACTTTATCCTTCGGCCCTGATCAGCTAGTGTGGTAGAGCTCACCGCTTTATTATCCCAATAGAACGAAGCGGTTAACGGGTTATGATCGCTCAGATGATGTTGTAAACCCTCAAAGTCTAAAAGTGTGGGGAGCAGACAACCAGAGACAAAGATATAGTCAATTACACTACAGTGCCCTCCCCGCTTAAAGGTGGGCGTGTAAGCCTCCGCAGGGTCATCTTTGGTCACCAACAAGTTCACTAGAATAAACTCGGAAATGAGACTGTTTGTCGCTACCCCTTGGCATGTGTGCTTAAAATGTGCCTGGGTTACAAAAGGCCCTTCAAAATCAGATTCCTTATTATTAACACAGGAGCGGCACGGATGCAGGTTAAAATCTCCCACCAACATAATTAGAGTAAAGGGGGGCTCTGACAGAAAAAAGTCACCCATAAAACATTTAAGACTAGCCATAGCTTCCGTTCCATCTTTCGGGGAAACTGCATTATAGAAATTGATAAGGAGCAGTCTACGTTTGTTAGGAAATATTAAAAGGGTGCCCAAGATAGTTTTACATTTAGAATTTACCACCTGGACTTTACAGTTATATTCTAATTTAATTAGAGTCGTAAGGCCACCACTAGCACGCCCACTAGAAGAGCAGGAGGAATAACCATCAAGATACAAGCAACCCTTAGTGTCCCATGTTTCCTGTAGACAGCTCAGGTGGCAGTCTGAAGGTCTGTGTTGGGAGAAGAGTCCAGTCAATTGGGGTCATCTAATTCGCTCAATGGGAGGAAACGATTGCTCAGTAACAGGGGAGTGGTGTTAAATGAGGCCTGTGCATTTGCCGGGTGATCCCGCAGCTTTCCCTGTTGTAAAGTAAAATGTCTCAAGCCCCCAACATTGGGGTTGTTGGGGGGGGGTAAAAAAAGCCCAGTGGGAGAGCTGTAATACAGTCTGAAGGTGTGCCCATCGAGCCTAGGGCGCAAAAAATTAAACCCGCCTCCAGGGGGTTATTAAAATTCACAATGAAGCAATGTCCCTTCGCCGTTTTCCGGGTTTGGCCTATCCAACCCACCCTATGGACCATTACAATTTTCTCTGTCAGCATCTGCGTGGGGGATAGGAAGCATTAGTCCTAGTTGCCAGCCAGTGAACAGGCTTATTTTTAAGTTGATTGAAGTTTTCCTCTGCCGCCCTCCACAAAGGGGGCACTTCCCCCAGTACAATGATGTAGGGAGTTGCCATCGAGGGCAGCTGGATGGTGGTATTGGAGGGGCAGTATGTCGGCTGTGAGTGTTGAGATGTGGCAGGGGTGGACAAATCTGAGCTGCTCAGGCTTCCCTGCTGGGTCGTCGTGCCAAGTGCTTGCCACCCAGAGTTAGCCTCCGTGACCCTCGGAACATCGGGTAGGTTGGGAGTGTAGGATCGCAAAGGCGGTTGTGATAAAGCTGCCGATGAGACCTGGGCCTGTGCTTGAGCCTGAGATGTTGCTCCCCCCCCCTTCTGCTGGCAATGGCGTCACGAGGGAGAGTACTCGGACCTGCGTTTGGAATGGTATGCTGGGGATCGGTGCGCCGGCTACTTATACTTAAATATAGGGTATCCACTGATCCCTCCAAAGAACCAACAAGGCGTGGCATGGGAGGAGGTAGGAGGAGTGCTATGTGCACTCTAAGTGCGCATGTGTGTTTGGCCGGCCGGCCGGCCGTCTCAGGCTTAGGTTTCTCCAGCCCGGCTGCATTGAACAGCCGAGCTGGAGAAACCCCACAGACTCCTTGGTCTGAGCGGAGTGTCTTTTCAGCCGGCTCAGACCAATCCCAGCACTGAGAGCAGCATGAGGATTGCACAGGGTGTCTGTCCCAGTAAATGCTGGGAGACTGTGACCAGGAAGAGAACATGGAGGCACGATGAAGGGGGCGTGGCCAGCCAGCCAAACATGGCGGACGCAACTCGCTAGCGCTCCGTCCCCACAACCCCTAATTATCCTGACAATCACTGGTATCCCCCGCCATCCGGGTGCCCTCTACCGCCGTGGGAGTACCTTAGTGGGGGCGACCCACGGATGTGACCGATAAGCCCCGACTGCGATCCCGTGGGATCCGAAGCTGGAAGCGTCTTCGTGAGTGCTCTAGACGGAGGCAGAGTGATGGGCTTCCCTGGCCAGCGTCAAAGTTGCTGCGTTCGCGGCTGAAAGAAGATTGTTGGTGACCGGTGCCTGAGCGTCTCCCCCCCACGTTCAGCTGCGGAGACCGCGGACTCTGCGAGGGCTCGACGAGAAGGCGTGCACGAGTGAAGAGGCTCCACGGCCACGGCCCACGAGGTGCGTGCCTGGGGCCGCGAGTCCGCCAGCTGAATTGGGCATAATCGGCCGTTAACGAAGCCTATTATTCTAAGACTACGAGTGCCCCCCCGTGCTGTGCAGAGATCGTGGCTGGCTGCTGTTGGCGCTCGCCTGCTGTGGACGGGGGAAGGGCTCCGCCGAAGCTGACTGGCGGCCCCCTGGGAAGAACGTGGTAGCTGAGCCGTGGAGCCACTGGCAGCAACCGCCGCAAATGCAAGCAGGTGAGCGGCCCGATCGTGACTGAATTTCTGCCTGCTCCCGCAACCTGCCGCCACTCACGCATCACAAGAGACACCTGCCCTTGCACCCTGAACACTGCGGGAGCGCTGGGGCCTGCGAGTGCTGCCCATGTGAAACGGGCCCATATCACACAACCTGCCGAGCAGTCAGCGAGGCGCTGCCATACTGCCAGACCCTTCCCCGCTTTGCCCCTCTGTGAGGCGCGCCTGGACTGTGTGAGTGCCACCAAGAGGCACCTGCTGAGACTTAGCCACCCTGAGGAGTTACATAAAAGGGCCATAATAGGAAACAACGGCATAAACGCTAAGATACACAGCCCACCTGCGACCCTCTTTCCCCCCCACCCTGGGACTGGTGCTGCTGAGGTGGACCTCAGCCATTGCTGCATACTGTGCGGGCAACGGCCACGTGAGCCGTGGTGGAGGTGAGCGGAAGCCGCCCTGGCAGGACCGCGACACGTGCCTGGGCCTCACTTATACAGACGGGGTGGAAGCTGGAACAACACCTGCCTAACAGTCGCCATGTTGGTTGAGATGGTAGAAGACGGGCAAGCCTAACTAACTATAAACAAGGAGGTGCAAAGTGTCCCGCGCTACAGTGGTAGGAACGCAGAGACACTGTGTACACGGCGGGTCCACCCCCCCTTCCCCACACAACAGCGCCAGTGGACGCCTGATGCCCAGGACTGTCTACACACACACACACGCCCACAGACCAGCAGGCCCGACGCTGGGGCGTGGGACAGTCAGACATTGAGAGGGAACTTTCCTTCCACTAACAAGTGAGCAGACTCGAGCGAGCCCCCTTTCACGTCCGCACCAGATAGCGGCCACAACCAGAAGATTGAACACGGGAGCGGGGACAGTGCACGCACGCTCTGGCGCCCGCCCACCTCTGATCAACGAACAGGCCACGTCATACCGCTGGGTCTGTTACGACAGTAAGACAGCTACACCGCCCTGATAGTGACTACGCAAACTAGAGACGAATGCCGACAGTGCAGCAGCTAGTAATGGGCCGTTTACGCACAAACACCCAGCAACCCAGCACGCGCACTGGAAGCTCAGAATTGATGACAGCGGGAGGTGACGCAGACGCGGAAATGCTAAGAGCAACGTTGGCAGCCAAACTGGACTCTGTACTGGCAGCTGTGGAGAAGATAGGATCGGCATTGGATGAGACCCGCTCCTCGCTGGAATCCAAAATCGACAAAGTCACCTCGGATTTCACCCTCCTGAAAGCGGACCATCACAAGCTCGGAGACAGAGTGCGCCTCCAAGAACAAACACTGGCGGAGCTCAAACCAGTCACACATAGCCACGCGGCAGCCCTCCAAGACCTGATGGATCGTGTCCACGACCTGGAAGACAAGGTAGAAGATGCAGAAGGACGCTCGTGTCGCAATAATATCCGCGTAGTGGGACTTCCGGAAGGAGAGGAAGGCCGGCGACCAGAGGAATATGCTGAGCGTTGGATACGAGATTTACTCCCCGCTGACACCCTGTCTCCTCAATTTGTGATCGAGAGAGAGCACCGTGTCCCGGCACAAAAACCACCACCGGGAGCCCGCCCACGCCCATTCCTCTTTAAAGTACTTAACTACAGAGACAGGGACTCGATCCTCCGCGAAACCCACAAGCTGGCAGACATAAATATCGGCAGCAGCCGGGTCATGATCTTTCCAGATTATACAGCGCAGGTCCAACGCCGCAGAAGCGCGTACGCAGCTGTGAAAAAGCAACTCCGAGAACTCGGACTCATTTATTCTTTGCTATTCCCTGCTAGACTCTGTGTTGTTGCAAAAGGAACAGTGCGCTTCTTTGATTCACCCACCGAAGTCTGGGACTGGCTAGAGGAGTCAGGAACACTGACAGGGCCCAAACCACCTGCAAGAGAGGAACTCGGCCGACTCAACAGGAAACGGAGCCGTCGAGGCAGGCGCAATCGGCATCGCTCAGGAACCCCCGCGAATTCCATAACTCCTGACCCAACACAAAGGATGGCGGAAAGACACGAGGCACTGCAAGTCGCCGAGCCGTTGGGTACAGCACCGCCAAGTTCGGACTGCCAATTGAGCCCACCCAGCTCCTCAGACACAGTGAACTCAACGCCATACAGACTTGACGACCCTGAAGAGTTCCCTCTGCCAGAAGTTACACCACAAACAGCCGATGACATCATATGACACCTTCCACAGACACTGCTGAATTGCCAGATGCAACCCACGCAAGTACCTGCCACGCTGTTGAACTGTTGTGATATATGCACTGCTTTAAAAGCCACTGCTCATTGCGTAACGTGGCGCTGATTCACATATTGCCGCGTGCAACACACACCCAGCATCATGCGGGGCAACTTGGTGGGTCCACAACCCTTCTTCCTCGCGCTGACGATAGGTTGAGGGGATACATAATCACAAGCTGGCATTTAGGGGTAACCCACTACCTACCACGAATACACAGCTCACGCCCACGCCGCGCATCAAGCTAATAAACCGTTTCTTTTAGCCCTAGGTTGGGCATTATGGTTTGGACGAACCTCCACTTGGAACTCGCCCTCATGGTTATACATAGTTTAGTTCGCACACCTTCCCTGTTCTTAACACAATTGAGCTGGAACGCATCCCTGCAGGTCAGACACTGCTACACTTTGCCCCCCAAACACTATCCTAGTGCTTGTACACAAGACACATGGTACAAATTAACGTAATCACATGGAACGTGCGCGGAATGCATACACCGTCACACAGATACTCTATCTACGCCTACCTGCGGCGCCGGGCTGCCGACATAGCGCTGCTCCAGGAAACACACATGTCCCAGGTGGAGCTACGACGCCTCCGACACAGATGGAGAGGTCAAGTCCATGGTACCAGTTACTCAGCGCACGCGCGTGGTGCTCTCATCTGGGTGAAAGCAGGGGTTCCATTCACGTGTGATGAGGCACTGACCGACCCAGCCGGTAGATATGCGCTCGTGAGCGGCAGACTGAATGGTCAACCGATCCTTATAGGGTCCATATATGCCCCGAATGTTAACCAGCCCGCTTTCCTAGACGACCTTACAAGCATCCTAGCAAGGTGGAGCGGAATCCCCTGGCTCCTAAGAGGAGACTTTAACTCTGTGCTCGATGTTGGCCTAGATAGGTCGTACCCGCCCCTGTCCAGAACTACAGCACGGTCTAATGCGCAGGCTCTCACTGATTGGCTGGCGCACTGGGCGCTACTAGACATATGGCGCGGCATTAACCCACAGACCCGAATATACTCGCACTACTCAGCGGTGCACCACCCACCTACACGTACGCCTGGACAGAATAGTTGGCTCCCCTGCGCTGCTCCCACTAGTCCACCGCATAGAATATCTAGGCCGGACGCACTCTGACCACAACCCCCAATTGCTGAAACTCACCTGGGACCCTGAACGCCCCCCTGTCCCCTCGTGGAGACTTCAAACTGCTGCACTCGAGGATCCGCCATTTCGCTCCTCCCTGGGCACGGCGATCCTCGAATACTTCGAGCTTAACGAAGACACGGCAGAAGACACACTAATAGAATGGGAAGCATGCAAGGTGACGATACGGGGACACTGCATGGGTGCTACATGGAACATACGCAAAACCCTCACCTCCAGCCTGAACACGATAGAACTAGACCTACTGAGACATGAGGCGGAGGGGGAGGGCGGGGTGGAGACAGTCGCCATCTAGAGACACTGCGGATGCAACACGCTGAATTAATGGAACGCTTCCGCTGCCATAATTATGCCGCGCATACGCTCGCACCCACGCCGCAGCTGACCGCGCAGGTCGACTCCTGGCCTGGCTGATTCGCCAGGAACACACCCGTACACCAATAGTGGCACTGCGCGACGACACAGGCCTCCTGCAGCACACACAACAAGACATCCACGCGGCTCTGACGCAACATTATCAAAAGCTCTACCAGTCCCAAAGTCAATACGAACCGCACGCCCTCTCAGCTTTCCTAGAGCGAGTGCAATTACCGGAGGCGACACGGGCGCACAATGATATACTAGACGCACAGATCTCGGCAGAAGAGATCAGAGAAGCCATTATGTCCCTCGCTACGGGGAAGACTCCGGGGCCCGACGGACTCCCGGCAGAATACTATAAGGTGTATCAAGTGTTACTGGTGCCCCGTCTATGTGATCTTTATGTAGCCGCGGTAGGCGCGGGACGGCTCCCACCAACGCTGGGTGAAGCGCATCTGATTTCATTGCCCAAGCCTGACAGAGATCCAACAGACATGGGGTCGTACCGACCCCTTGCTCTGCTTAATACCGATTACAAAATCTTAGCGAAAATCCTAGCGGATAGGTTGGCACAAGCAGTCCCCGATCTAGTGCATACAGACCAAAATGGCTTCGTGCCGTCCCGCAACACCTCATTTAATTTGCGCCGCTTTTTTAGAGTCGCAACCTACTCTGTATGCGAATGGCCGAGAGCGGGCTGCCTTGTACTCGATCTTGAGAAGGCATTCGTTTCTCTTGAATGGGATTATATGTTTGCAACCCTTGAAAAATACAAATTGGGCCCTGACTTTCTGCAATTGACCCGCCTCCTCTATACCAACTCGGTGGTCAGAGTAAAACTGGGGCCATATGTCTCGACTGCCATTCCAGTAAGATGGGGAATGAGACAGGGCTGCCCACTGTCTCCTCTCAGCTCTTTCAAATTAACAACGGCTCCACAATCAAATCCACTCCCACCTACTTCATATAAAATGTTCCTGCTAAACTGCAGGTCACTACCTAAGCATGTGGTGGAAATCTCCATCCTTCTGGATGAAGAAAGGCCAAAGGTCCTGTTCCTGACCAAAACCTGGCTAAACCCTGGGTCGGAGCCGGATCTTGTCCAGGCTCTCCCCTTGGGTTATAGCATCCAGAGGCTTGATCGCACCTCAGGGAAAGGTGGCGGGATTGCCATAATATATAAAAATTACCTAACCTGCCGCATTTTTGGAAGCCCAATACCAGATTGCGAGAATCTTGCCTTTTCTATAGGGTTTACTCCCTTACTCACTCTGTCTGGTATACTAATATACCGACCCCCAGGGCCATTGGGACAATTCGGTCATTCCCTGCCTGACTTAGCAGCCAACTCGGCCAATATCTCGGCCAACTTTACTCTATTAGGAGACTTCAACCTGCATTTCGATGATCCCTCACAGATGGCTGCAGTAGAGATTACTAGGGATCTAGCTGCCTATCAGCTTCACCAAAAAGTTGTCAATCCTACTCACACAAAAGGGCATTTACTAGACCCTATCTTCTCCAATGTGGAGGAATTAGTATGGGGGAATCCGATACCAGTACCATGGTCAGATCATTTTCTCATTCCATTTCTTTGGACCCCCAATCATACCATACCCCATGCCAAACCGACCAGCACAAGGTCACGTCCCTGGTCCAAGCTATCAATGGACTTTAGAGTTAGAAAAAACAAAACCAGCGCCAAATTCTGATGTTATCATCGCTAACGAAAATTTTAACAAATGGATACAGGATTTTCTAGATCTACTTCTTCCTATAAAATCAATCCAGATGAAAAAAGGTAGCAACAGAATGGCATGGTACTCTGCAAAACTTCAGGAACTAAAACAAACCTGTAAGAAGTTAGAAAGAACTTGGAGGAAGGATTTCTCTCCACACAACAAATTGAAATATAGGGAGGCTATAAAATCATACAAAGCCGAAATCAAATCAGCCCAGGCAGCTTTTTACGAAGAAAAAATTTCATCGGCAGGCAACTCTGCGTCCGAGATTTTTCGCATCGCGAAAACTCTCCTCAGAGTTCCCCCTCCTCCAGTGGCCCTTGACACTTCAGGTTCACACTGTGACAAACTTGCAGAATTTTTCCACAATAAAATCCAAACTATATACACCTCATTCCCCCAGATGGAGAGCCAAATTTGGTATTCTAGTCTTTACAGCACAGACTCCCATTTGGATATAATCCCTCTGATGGATAATGAGACACTTGATCGCATCATGTCTCAAGTGAAGAGCGGGTCACCTAAAGATCCAGCACCTCCAAAAATTCTGAAACTAGTGGCTGGAACAGTATCCCCTGCTATCCTGGAGTTGATCAACGCTTCTTTTGTATCTGGAGTGGTCCCCCCACCCTGGAAGGAAGCAATGGTGAGGACACTCCTCAAAAAACCCATTCTAGACTCTGACTCCCTGGGAAACTACCGTCCCATTTCACTTCTCCCAGGGATCAGCAAAATAGCTGAAAAACATGTAAATTCAGTGCTGTCTACCTTCTTGGAGACCAATAAACTTCTTCACCCATCTCAAACAGGTTTCCGCCCACTACAAGGCACAGAAACAACAGCCCTACTCTCAGTTGTAGAAGAGTCAAAAAAAATAGTGGATGCCGGAGGCATCGCTGTGGTCATACTCTTAGACCTCAGCTTAGCCTTCGACACGGTAAACCATCAACTCCTGGTCCACAGACTTAGGAGATTGGGAGTGAACGGGGTCGCGCTGGCCTGGCTGCAATCCTTTCTGAGTGATAGACTCTTTCAGGTCTTTGACGCTGATGTGGCCTCAAAACAGGTGCATCTTCGCTGTGGGGTTCCCCAGGGGTCATCCCTGAGTCCCACATTGTTCAACGTGTATATGAGCCCTTTAGCGAAGCTGGTGGTGCCTTTTGGGTACGCATAGTGACCTATGCAGATGACACCCAACTGGTGGTAGGAGTCAACCATGCCGACATCGCATTCCCCAACATTTGACAGTGCTTGGAAGAGACTGCTAAATGGATGGATGATTCCTTTCTGAAATTAAATGGGGAAAAAACCGAGCTGATGATCCTGGGGAACCGGTCACCCACTGACTTTAACACTATATGGCCAAATACATTGGGTCCCGTCCCTACTCCCAAGCCCCAGATAAAGAGCCTAGGTATCTGGCTAGACCAGGACCTGACCTTCAAGGCTCAGGCACGCAAGGTGGCGGCCTCATGCTTTGGTATCCTGAGGATGCTTCGGAAGGTCCTCCCTTTCCTTCCTTTTCAGGCCAGGAAACTGATGGTTCAGGCTCTCATTCTGTCACGCCTTGACTATGGTAATGCCCTATATCTAGGTGCTCCCTGTGCAACATTGTCCAAACTTCAGATGGTACAGAATTGGGCAGCCAGAATTCTTCTGAACATTCCAAAATTCCAATCAGCAAAACCAGCCCTAAAATCCCTTCATTGGCTTCCGATCAAGGAGAGAGTCGAATTCAAGGCGATGTGCATAGTACACAAGTCACTGGCCGGGAAAAGTCCTGCCATTAATCATTCCATTATTCGTCCCTATCGTGCCTTCGATCGGACCACTTACATCTAGCCACTGTTCCAAAAATTAGGAAAGCCAGAAGTGGAGGTCGTATGTTCTCCTATAACGCATCGAAGTTGTGGAACTCTCTTCCTCTTGACTTACGGAAAGAACCCAACCACCTTGTCTTCCATAAACTGTTAAAGACCTGGCTATTTCCTTAATCCGGTTGCTACGCTGATCTTTCCGCTGTCAGCGCTGGGATGCCTTCGGGTAGCCATGCGCTATATTAAAGTATTTTGATTGATTCATTCATTCATTCTTTGCGCTCGCTATGGAGCCGCTGGCGGAATCCCTAAGAACGCAGCTACACAATGGCATACTACTGGGTGATGGCACCCACGTGGTGTCGCTATACGCTGATGATCTACTGATCTACCTAAGAGACATCACTCAGGTGCCAGAACAACTGGCCCACATTCTCCGTGATTTTGCTACTTTGTCAGGAGAAAAAGTAAACGTTGCTAAGTCTAAACTATATGTTTTTAAAGATAACTGTTGCGACCCCGGCTTATTCCTCAATGGCGTGAGAGTGCAGTGGAGCGCTGACACATTCCGATACCTGGGCATACGGGTGTATCGCCAACCACTGGACCTCTTTGACGGTAACCTAGGCAGGGCACTGACAGCCGTGAAATCCCAGATGCAGTTTTGGAGTACGCTCCCTCTCGATGTGGTCGGTAGAGTGGCACTGCTCAAAATGGTGGCTCTGCCGAGATTTCTGTACTATTTCGCCAATCTGCCCATCTATGTCCCTGCTTCCTTTTTTGCCGCACTAGTAAAGATAATCAGAGATTTCATCTGGGGTCCCAATCGGCACAGAGTGGCGATCAAAAAGCTATATTTACCCACTGATCAAGGGGGCCTGGCGGTGCCCTGCTTTGAGCACTACTATCTGGCAGCCCAACTTCAATGGATCGCCAGATGGATGGCAGACCGCCAGCGTGATGACACAGCGACCACACGCCCATCTTACACGCTCTCTCAGATCCTTGCGCTCTTTCACCCCGGCACGAGGGTGCGACCCCCTGAACCCCGTTTTCTGAACGTAGCATACAGATGTTACCGTAGAAGCCTCCACTTAACCCGAGACACAACACCTTACGCCCCAGCGCTTCCTCTGGAGGGTACCCCTGCGGGTCGAGCGACACTTACGTCTACCACACTGCAGCACTGGCATGATGCGGGTGTACAAACGCTGGGGGATCTCTATAGGGAAGGCTCACTTATTCCGTACACTACGCTGGTGTCTGACGAGGGACTCCCGGCAGGACAATTCCTACTTCACCGGTCACTGATAACTACACTTTCAATGAAATGGGGGGATCTTGCAGTAGAACTGCAAACACATCTCACAGTGCAATATTTGCATGTCATGGGACGAGGTCGACACCTAATGCGGTGGTTTGCGGCCTCATTGCGGCTGCACGCAGCGGTAAATTTAGCCCCCCTCCGACACAAATGGGAACATGACTTGGGCCGACAACTTACAGATAAAGCCTGGGAGCGAGCGCTGGCTAGCCCGGTACAGATCCCTAGAAACGCTAGATTTAGACAAATCCAATTCTACATCATGCAGAGAGCGTACCTCACACCAGCCAACATCAATAGATATTTTCAGTGCCCCGACTCAGCCTGTCCCAGGTGTGCCACTGTAGATGCGGACTTGGTGCACATGCTTTGGGGCTGCACCAGACTGACTGTGTACTGGGAGGGAGTGGCGAGCATACTCCGCACCTGTACTGAAAGAGAAATACCTTTCAACTGGCCCACTTATTTGCTACACATGTTCCGTAGGAGGCGCAACACCAAAGTCACCTCCAGATTCCTGGACCTAGGCATGGTAGCAGCGAAAAGATTAATCACTAAAAGGTGGAAAGCACCTGACCCCCCACACATACAGGCATGGAGGCGTTCCACTCTGGCGTGGGCTAGGGCAGAGAGTATAGCGATCCGGTGTGAGGAAATCATGGGCCTCAGGAAAATACCCATATCCACTAATTGGGAGGCAATCCTGGCGACACTACAACAAGATGCGGATCTGCCAGACCAGACCAGACCACACATAGCCCTGCCCCAATTGAGTGACTCCGCGCACGCGACACACACACTTACAGGCACTAGACTCGTTGTCTCCCAACTGCGAATTGACACTCTGGGGTGACCATGTTTCGGTCACCAACCACCACGGCAACATATAAGGGCATAATAAACAACATGCATACGTGCAGCAACTAACAGCTGCGGGACGCTACACCAGCTCTATTCCAAGTTTTGTAACCCGTCTCCCCCATGTATTGTTCTCCCCCCTCCTTTATTGAACGCACAATATGCCAGATGTACCTACCTTGAGCAGGGAATGGCGTAGTACTTACTGTGTAGCACATATTAATAGTGAACACTGTAATGTGATGTAAGCGATGTAGCCAGATAATTGTAGCATATGAAAGCCGACGCATTATCCTAGCTACTGCGAAATCTTTTATTCATGGTGCATCATGTATGTAAGACACGTCGAAAAGAGATGTGATCTGTTGCTACGTGTTGCAGCAGTATGTTTTACTCACTGAAAGCCCATTTGTAAAACCTGCAAAATCCATAAAGATATTAAAAAAAAGAAAATGGAGGCGCGATGAAGGAGGCGGCCACAGCTCCAGGTAAGTGTTTTTAAAATTTTTATTATTACATCCCCCCGCGTGCTCCCCCTCCCGCGCTCCCCGCAGCCCCACCACCTCTTCATTGTGTCGGGCGCCACTGGTCATCTGATGCAGAGCTTAGCAGTCAGTGTGGTGGATGAAGAGGTATGAGAGATAGACGTGCAGTTTATAGTTTTCAGTAAGCTGGCAGCTTTCAGCAGTTCTTCAGGTCCCTTTATGGTATTTTTTTATGATATATTTCCACTTAGCATTAGAACGTCAAACCTGAGATAGTAAGAACTGGCAGCCCATTGGGATTTGAGCGAGCTAAGATGGCCGCCTCCCCCGGTGAGCTCTTCATGGCGTCTGCCCTTCATCGATGAGTTTTGCCATAAATGAGCCAGAATTACTTCTATTTGTGCCGGCAGCAGTGTTTGGAAAACTGCACTTAACAGTGGGGTGATCGTTGAGTTTCTCAATGCAGCAGAAAAATATTTTCCCCTTCCTGTTTCTTCCTCGGTCTTCTCGCTCAAGTACAGCAGAGTTTTCCAGTCAGGGGAGCGGAGCAACATTCTGGAAAGGGTGAGGCTGTGGCCTAGACACTCCCACAGTATGATTTAGCTGGTGTACTGCCTTCTATTGAAAGGACTTCCTTTCTATTACTTTATCCTGCAATTTTTATTATATCTTATTGCAGAATTCCAGTTTAGGAAGTACAGAGGGTAAAAATACACATGTTCAACATATTAAACGGAAACAAAATATCTCTCCACCTCCAGTTAAATCAAAAATGGTGGAATCTAGTGAGCCTTCTTTGACCTTACTACTTGATGAGATTCAAGCTATTCGTTCTAACACAGATTCTATTGCGTCAGAGATTAAAAATATACAAAAAGACATGGCTAGTCTTTCAATGAAAGTCGCTGACAACGCAATTAAAATTCAGGACAATAAAGTTAAAATTGAAAGTTTCTCACCGCTTGCAGGAAAAATATTACCATGTCTAACCTACTTCTTCACTTGGAAAATCGTAATAGACAGTATAACTTGCATTTTTTTTAACTTACTGGAAGATAATGATTGTAGGTTATACTTGGAGAATTTATCACCTGGTCTCTTACGTCTAAAATTTCCTGAGAAATTTGAAATTGATAAGGCTCATAGGATTCCCTCTCATCGCAATCCACACCAGAATAAACCGCGACAGATGATCCTTAAAGTTTTGCGTCATCATCACCTAGTGTTGATATGGAAAGCGGCATGAGAAGTCCCTTCCTTAATGGTTAATGGCAATAAAATTTTCATACACCAGGATTTTGCAAAAGAAACTGTTAACATTTGCAAAGACTTCAGTGATCTTCAACCACGATTGAGAAGTCTTTGTTTCAAATATGGTCTATTTGACCCCTCGACTATGCAAATTTGGAAAGATGGTTTCTGGAAGTCCTTTCAGCGCCCTGAAGACCTTTGTCTATTTCTGAATCAACATTTGCAACTCCTCCGATACGCATGAGACTGCTACCTGAGTATTAATCTCATTGTTCTTTCAGGCTAGCCTATTTATCCAACTTCATATAGTGGATTAGTGGTTCAGTCATGCTTGCTAAGCGTGTGTGCGTTTTCAAGATTCTTATTAATGTTTAGCTGTTATCTTTTTCTGTGTTTGTATGTGTCTTTTCTTTGCTTTTTTCCCTATTATTCATTTCTAGAGCTACTTTTTACTCTTCTACAATTTAAATTTCATCTCTTTCTTTTTCTCTGTACTTTCTTTTCTCCATAATGGCCAATTTCAATAATATTAAAATTGTATCCTTGAATGTTAAAGGTTTAAGACATCCTGTGAAGCGTACTAAAATGTTAGATTATTTAGGAAGTTATAAAGGGGATATTTGTTTTTTACAAGAGACACATATTGATGACATGGTTTTAGCTTTTATGAAGAAATAATGGGCTGGTTCTGTTTTAGCTTCTCCTGCTGTACATAGAAAAAATGCTGTTGCTATTCTCTTTGCAAAAAGATTGGATTTTTCAAATATTGAGCAAATCTTCGAATGAAGAAGGTTGTTATACTATAGTGAAAATTTAAATTCAAGACACAGATTTTTTTAAATTATTGTGTATGGTCCGACTACTAATGACCCCAATTTTTGGTCTCTTTTTACTACAGAAGTGCTCAAGTTAGGTAATGCCCCACTTATTGTTGGAGGAGGTGTTAACCTTATATGTGACCCTTTATTAGATAGATAATCACTAACTAAATATCGACCACCTAGAGCTTTTTTCGCTCCAAAGTCATTTTTTAAAACAGCTAAATTGGTTGATATTTGGTGGTTACATCACCCAACTGAGAAAATGTTTACAATATTGATATTTCTGACCATGCTATCATTTCTATGGTTCAACAACATAGTTCAAATTATCAGGCTCAATTCAGATGGCATATGAATACAGATATTGTCCTTAATCGAAAATAATAAACCAAAACTTTTATCAGCACTCTAGGATTATTTTACTTTTAACCCAGAAGGCTCTACGTCTATGGTGACTAGATGGGATGCCTTCAAGGCTTATATTGGAGGGACATCCATTTCTCTTATAGCTCATGAAAACAAATATTTCAATTCTAAAATTAAAGAATTGGATAAACAAATTGCAAAATTTGAGAGACTTTTCATAACCTCTGATGATCTCCAATTTAAAATACAATTGCAAAAGCTTTGTTATGAGTTTAACTCCATATTAGGTAGACGAGCTGGTATACAACTTTCTAATACTAAAGCCAAATTCTGTTTTAATGCTAAAAGACTTGGAAGACTCTTGGCAAACTATTAACATATTAAAAAAGGTAAAACTCAAATAAATACAATTCATGGTTCCAATGGAAAGATTGCTTTATCGCAAAAGGATATTGTTAATGAATTTCTAAATTATTACTCAACCTTATACAATAAACCTCATTTGGAAGATCCTTCTCTGATTGACCATTTTTTACATAAATGTGGATTACCTAAAGTATCACAGTTAACAAAAAATAAATTAGATTCGCCAATTACTATGGAAGAAATTGAACTGGCTATTAAATCCCTTAAGCAATGTAAATCTCCAGGTCCTGATGGAATTCCAGCAGAATTTTATAAAGAATTTGCCTTGCAGCTCATTCCTCATTTGTTTAAACTTTTTACATTTTTAGTGCTTCAGGCTCAATTGCTGGTTCTTTTACTGAAGCATTGATTATAGTTCTTCCAAAACCTAACAAAGACCTAACTATTGTATCGAATTATCGCCCTATTTCCTTAATAAATCAAGATTGTAAACTCTATGCTAAAATTCATGCAACCAGATTGACCTCCGTACTGGAGTTCCTTATTCATCCCGATCAATCTGGTTTCATGAAAAATAGGTACTCTGTCAACAACACTAGAGCCTTATTACATGCTATTAAATAAGGGTCTTCCTTATCTTTACAATTTGGAGTACTACCATTGGATGCTGAAAAAGCTTTGGACAAAGTTCATTGGCAATATCTATTCCATACTTTATCGGCAATTAATTTTGGTGATTCGTTTATTCGCATATCTGCTCTCTATTCAAGCCCTTCTGCTCGCCTATTCATTAATGGTCAAATTTCCAATCATTTTCTCTTTTTAGAGGTACCAGACAAGGTTGTCCCTTGTCTCCTTTGTTATTTCTTCTTGTTATTGAACCCTTACTCACTACTATTAGAAACTGTATTACTATTACTGGTATTACTGTCAAGAATGTCACCATAAAAACATTAGCTTATGCCGATGATATACTTTTGTTCATTAGTAATCCCGAATCCTCATTTCCTCCATTATTTGATATTATCTCATTATACTCTCAGATTTCAGGTTATTCGTTAAATACCAACAAAACTGAATTTTTTCCTCTCAATCTTGTACACCTGATATGTTACCCATACAACAAAAAATTTGGCAAAGGGATCAAATTAAATACCTTGGTATTCTGTTTTCCAATTCTATTAAAAAAACAATTACATTAAATTGTGAATCTATTATAAACTACATTAAAGATACATTCTCCAAATGGTCTGCATTACATCTTTCATGGTGAGGGAAAATGGATTCCATAAAAATGGTAATAGCTCCTAAAAGTTTTTATTCCCTAGCTATGATCCCTAGTCAATTTCCTATGCAGTTTTATAAGACTGTTGATCAACACTTTTGTAAGTTTCTTTGGAATAATAAAACTCCCTGTATAAGCTTATAAAAATTTAAAAATGTCATAATGTAATGGAGGATTTGGTTTGCCAGATTTTTTAAATTATCATAAAGTGTTTATATTAAAACAAAGCTCTCTTTGGTTTAATCATTCTCACCTTAATAATCCCCCTGCCTGGCTTCTTATAGAAAAAAGTTTGATAACACCATTGCCTTTACCTACTGTACTATGTCTAACACTTCAATGTTAATTAATAAATCTATTATTTTGAAATTTACAAAGTTAATACCTCACGATTTAGATTCGCTTTTTCAATCAACTATTTCACATACATTAGATATGTCATTATGGTACAATCCTAGATTAAAACTTTCTCGAATTGTAAAATTTTGGCACTCTTGGATTAAAGCTGGTATTTTTTATTTAAATAATACTTTTTTTTTATCATGTGATGAATTGCAACAAAAATTTCACTTACCTTCTTCTGATTTTTCTAAATATGAGCTTTTATGTAATTCTATACTAGAAACCTTTCCTAATAATATTCCTTCAAAATATTAATTCAGATTCAGCAAATTATATTCAGGCAGTGTCTTCTTCATCTCACGCTGTTTCATTAATTTTTACAAAATTGAATAATTTCCAAGGTAACAATATCGATATGATTTCAACGTTTTGGAATAATGAACTCTCACTATCTTTCTCACGGGATACATGGAAGAAAATCTGATTAAATAATATTTCTGGATGGTTACCTGTATCATTATATCAAACAAACTCCTTATTCTTTTTAATTGCTTATGGACTCCTTAAAAGTTATTTCAAGCTAAGCTTTTATCTACTTCAAATTGTTGGCATTGTAATTTACATCCAGGTTTGTTAAAACATATGCTTTTTGAATGTAATTTCGTTCTTAAATTTTGGAGGGAAGTTTGGGATGTCATAAAAAAAATATTCAATTTCTCTGAAACGCTTTCATTTAATATTTTGATTTGCAAATCTGTTGCTCTTTCTACAAAATTGTCTGACTTGAACTGCAAACTTTTAGACTTTTTATTGTCAGCAGCTTTAAAATCTATTACTGCATGTTGGAAAGATGTGTCCTTATTATCCTTTTCATACTTGGTGGTCATGGATAATTTTTACTAAAAGAGGTGCTAATCTATCCTTATCTGGTATTATTCATAACAGTCTTTCTTATCACTCATTTTGGAAGCCGAGTGATAATTATATAATTTCATATTTATAATTTTTATTTTATTTCTTTTTTCCTTCTAATTGTTATTTATTTCTTGAATTGTAACAAATATATGCTTATTATGAGTAGCTCTATCAAGATTGTTTCTACAGTGATGATGGTATGTTTTTCTTCCCCATCCTTTTTAATTTATTATTCTTCATATTATATTGTATCTGTTTTATATTTAAGTACTGTTATTGTTATATTTTCATGATATAAAGACTTTTGTGGGTACTTAATACAGTGCTCTTTTTTGTATTGTCTTTGTTTATTATAAAATTCAATAAAATATTTTGCACAAAAAAAAGAACTGGCAGCCCATCGAACCAGAGTCTGCAGCTGGAACTCAACTAGACCACCGTCACAAATTAACCACTGGGCTGAAACATGTGTTTGTGCCTTTTTCCATTTTTGTTTTTATTTGCACTGTTATTGGAAATCCCTGTCAACCCATTCGAGTTGCCCAGAGCAATATTCCCTGCATTGATACTGAGTGGTCTGGTGTTTCTGGAACTGAAATCCACTCTAATCAGCACCTGGTAAAACCAAGGGTGGAGAGGGCAAGGACTGCGTGGAGAGCCGCAAATCCCTCTACACCTCATCTCCAGCAGAACCAGAAGAGGAGCAGTAAGTGCTCTCTGAAGAGAGGCCACCGTCTCCCCACCACCAGATGCCAATCTTGCCTCCAGCACAACACTCCAGACCCACACCCATCTCCGCACCACTGCACATATTTACCACCGGTTTAAAGCAGGAAGTGAATATCGGCATTAAAATCTCCGGAACCTGCACAGACCTGCATTAAATGACCTGGTGGCTCTGGAACCGCAGGTTGTTCTTCAATCAATCAATCAATCAATCAATCAATCATGTCACTTATAAAGTGCACTACATACCCGCGAGGGTCTCAAGGCGCTGGGGGAAGAGGGGGGTGGTGCTGCTACTGATCGAAGAGCCAGGTCTTGAGGAGTCTTCTGAAGGCCAGTAGGTCTTGGGTCTGTCGGAGGTTGGTGGGGAGGGTGTTCCAGGTCTTGGCGGCGAGGTGGGAGAAGGATCTGCCGCCGGCGGTCGTTTTCCGGATGCGGGGGACTGTGGCGAGGGCGAGGCTGGTCGAGCGGAGCTGGCGGGTGGGGGTGTAGAAGCTGAGTCGTCTGTTGAGGTAGGCTGGTCCGGAGTTGTGGAGTGCTTTGTGTGCGTGGGTGAGGAGCTTGAAGGTTATCCTCTTGTTGACAGGGAGCCAGTGCAGGTCTCTCAGGTGGGGTGTGATGTGGCTGCATCGGGGGATGTCGAGGATAAGACATGCAGAGGCGTTCTGGATGCGTTGCAGCCGTCTCAGGAGCTTAGCCGCCGTTCCTGCGTAGAGGGCGTTTCCGTAGTCCAACCTGCTGGTGACGAGGGCCTGGGTGACTGTTTTTCTTGTTTCGGTGGGGATCCACTTGAAGATCCTGCGGAGCATTCGGAGGATGTTGAAGCAGGATGAGGAAACGGCGTTGACCTGCTTAGTCATGGAGAGGGTGGGGTCGAGGATGACCCCTAGGTTGCATACGTGGTCGGTGGGTGGCGGGGCTGTTCCCAGTGATGTTGGCCACCAGGAGTCGTCCCAGGCTGAAGGGTTGGAACCAAGGATGAGGACCTCCGTCTTGTCCGAGTTCAGCTTCAGGCGGCTGGTCCTCATCCATTCGGCGACGGCCTTCATTCCTTCGTGGAGGTGGGCTTTGGCGGTGTGAGGGTCTTTGGTGAGGGAGAGGATCAGCTGGGTGTCGTCGGCGTAGGAGATGATGTTGAGGTTGTGCTGTCGGGCGACGTGGGCGAGGGGTGCCATGTAGATGTTGAACAGCGTTGGGCTGAGGGAGGAGCCTTGGGGTACGCCGCAGATGATCTTGGTGGCCTTGGATCGGAAGGGGGCGAGGCGGACGCTTTGTGTTCTGCCGGAAAGGAAGGATGTGGTCCAGTCCAGGGCCTTCTCTTGGATCCCGGCGTCGTGAAGGCGTGTTCGTAGTGTGTGGTGGCAGACCGTGTCGAAGGCGGCTGATAGGTCCAGGAGGATGAGGGCTGCTGTTTCTCCGTTGTCTAGCAGGGTCCTGATGTCATCGGTGGCGGCGATGAGGGCGGTTTCGGTGCTGTGGTTGCTGCGGAAGCCGGACTGGGAAGGGTCCAGGATGTTGTTCTCCTCGAGGTAGCGGGTCAGTTGTTTGTTGACGATTTTCTCGGTGACCTTCGCGGGGAACGGGAGCAGAGAGATGGGTCGGAAGTTCTTGAGGTCCTTGGGGTCTGCCTTGGGTTTCTTGAGTAAGGTGGTGATCTCGGCGTGCTTCCAGCTTTCCGGGAAGGTTGCTGTCTCGAAGGAGATGTTGATTATTTTCCGGAGATGGGGCGCGATGGCTGTACTGGCTTTGTTGAAGATGTGGTGAGGGCACGGGTCTAGCGGTGAACCGGAGTGGATGGTGTTCATGATCTCGCTGGTGTCCTCGTCGTTGATGCTGGTCCAGGAGAGCAGGCGGTTGGTGGTTGTGGGGGCAGTGGTCTCGGTGGTTGCCGGGGCGGTCGTGGTGTTGAAGCTGTCGTGGATGTCGGCGATTTTGCGTGTGGAAGAAGGTGGCCAGTGAGTCGCACAGGTCTCGCGACGGCTGGATGTCGTTGGTGTTGGAGCTGGGGTTGGAGAGTTCCTTCACGATGTTGAAGAGCTCTTTGCTGTTGTGTGCGTTGTTGTCTAGGCGGTCTTTGAGTGAGGCCCTTTTGGCGGATCTGATGAGGTGATGGTGACTGCGGGTGGCGCTCTTGTGGGCGGCGTAGCTGTCCGCTGTCCGTTCGTGGAGCCAGATCTTCTCCAGTTTTCGGCATGTTCGTTTGGAGGCCTGGAGGTCTTCGGTGAACCAGGTGGCTTTCTTGCTGGTGTGGCTGTTGGGCGGATTCTTGAGCGGGGCGAGGGTGTTGGCGCAGTCGTCGATCCACTGTCTGAGGTTGCGGGTGGCGGTGTCGGGGTCGGAGGGTTCGGCGGGTGGGCTCAGGGCGAGGGTTGTGGTTAGCTGGTCTTCCGTGACTCTGCTCCAGCAGCGGCGAGGCATTTGTTCGGTGCGGTGGTGTGTATGGGCTTCCTGTAGGTGAAGTGGATGCAGTGGTGGTCAGTCCAGTGGGGTTCGGAGGTGTGGTTGAAGGAGACGTGTGGGCTTGCGGAAAAGATGGAGTCTAGCGTGTGGCCGGCGGCGTGGGTGGGTGTAGTCACGAGCTGTCTGAGTCCGAGGGTGGCGAGGTTGTCGATCAGGGTGGTGGAGTTGGTGTCCTTGTTGTTCTCGAGGTGGAAGTTCAGGTCCTCGAGGAGGATGTAGTCCGTGGAGGCGATGGCGTGTGTGCTGACGAAGTCAGCGATGGAATCGCTGAACTGTGGTCGGGGTCCGGGGGGTCTGTAGATGAGGGTTCCTCTGAGGGTGGTGTTGGGATCGGTGTGGATCTGGAAGTGCATGTGTTCGGCGGTGCTGAGGGTGTCGTCGGTGTTGGTTGAGACTCTGAGGGTGTTCCTGTGGACGATGGCGATGCCTCCTCCGACTCCGCTGGTGCGGTCCCTGCGGGTGACCTTGTATCCGTCCGGGATGGCAATGGCGATGTCGGGGGCTGAAGCGGGATTCAGCCAGGTCTCCGTCAGGAATGCGACGTCTGGGGAGGTTGAGTCGAGAAGGTCCCAGAGTTCGATGGCGTGTTTGCGGGCGGAGCGGGTGTTGAGGAGGATGCATCTGAGGTAGTTGGGTTCTTTCCTGGGCGGTGGTTTGGCGGGGCGGGTGCTGGCGAAGCTGCAGTTCCGGCAGGTGAAGGGCCCTTGGGTGCGCTTCGGGGTGGCCTGGTAGCAGGCGTGATCTTTTCCGGGGTTGAGTGCGTGGAGGGTGCTGGCGTCGTATCGGCGTCTGTTGATGTGGCGGGCGCGGGGGATGCCCGGACCAGGGGGTCTGGCGCTGGGCGCGGTCACGGCGCGGACGGGCGCAGACGGGCTTGCCTTAGGCGCGCCAGCGGCGGCCGCACAGCGGCCGCCATAAATGGGGAGGTGGGAGGGAGGAGCAGGGAATGGGGCAGCGAATGGGCAGTGAGGGGGCGGGGCCGCAGGGGCGCAGCGGCGGGAAACAGGCACAGAAGGGAAAACGAGCACAATCAGGGCATCAAGGGGGCACAGAAAGGAAAAAAAAATGAGCACAATCAGGGGCAGCAAGGGGGCACAGAAAGGAAAAACGAGCACAATCAGGGGCAGCAAGGGGGCACAGAAATGAAAAAAAACGAGCACAATCAGGGGCAGCAAGGGGGCACAGAAAGGAAAAAACGAGCACAATCAGGGGCAGCAAGGGGCACAGAAAGGAAAAAAACGAGCACAATCAGGGGCAGTAAGGGGGCACAGAAAGGAAAAAAACGAGCACAATCAGGGGCAGCAAGGGGGCACAGAAAGGAAAAAACGAGCACAATCAGGGGCAGCAAGGGGGCACAGAAAGGAAAAAAAAACGAGCACAATCAGGGGCAGCAAGGGGGCACAGAAAGGAAAAAAAAACGAGCACAATCAGGGGCAGCAAGGGGCACAGAAAGGAAAAAAAAAACGAGCACAATCAGGGGCAGCAAGGGGGTACAGAAAGGAAAAACGAGCACAATCAGGGGCAGCAAGGGGGCACAGAAAGAAAAAAAAAAAAACAAGCACAATCAGGGGCAGTAAGGGGGCACAGAAAGGAAAAACGAGCACAATCAGGGGCAGCAAGGGGGCACAGAAAGGAAAAACGAGCACAATCAGGACCAGCAAGGGGGCACAGAAAGGAAAAAACGAGCACAATCAGGGGCAGCAGCAGGGCACACAGACGGAGCTGTGTGGTGGGGGAGCGACCTACCAGTCAAGGTCAGGGGTCGATTGATTGATTGATTGATTGAGGGACTCGATATGCTTTCTTTCATTCATTCAAAGTCACCTGCTAAGCAGATAGACAGCATGGACAGTTAAAAACAGGATGAGATTTCCTTGAATACAGACATATGTTAACATATATTTGTAGTATAATGTTAAAATGTACCTGCTGATGTAGTGTTTTCTTATATTTGGCTGCTTAATTTGCTAAAACAAGAGAGTCATCGAAGTATGAGTGCATGTTTATTAAATAAATGTGGAAATATACCATTTCACGACTTAATTTATTCTCAAAACACAGAATAAACATGGATAAATACCAATAGGATGGCCAAAAAATAAATATGAATAAAACAGACAGAAATGTTAAAAAATAAATACCATAAAAGCCAGGAGCCCTACTCATAATTCCCGTAATCTCACATGGAAATACTGGCCGGTATCGTTAATTACAGCCTCGCTTTTTCCCTCTAAGGTCAATGGGGAAGTGGGAGTGAGGGCCTTAGATGTTTATCACAAAGTGTACATTTCATTAGAGGATGGCGCTTTTATCAGTTTAAAAAACAGCTGTGATTTTGGGGGTGTGTTTGTCTTCAGCTGTAAATAAAGCAATACTTCTAACGAGCAATACGATCTACAACTTAAATGCACAAACGTTCCAAATTAATTAGCGCAGCCTTGCTAGCGTGTACCAATAATATATTTACTTCAGTTCAAATAGCACTGATAGCTGCATTATTGTTTAAATATTCCGTCCTGAATAGAAAGATGTTTGCAAGAACTTTATGGGGCATTTTATCAAGGGCTTTATCGCCGCTTTAGCGGCACTTTTTGCCGCTAAAGCGGCGATATTTTTATCGCCCTATCAGCAAGCTGTCGCTAACAGGCGTTAGCGACAGCTTTCAGGCGATAGCGGGCGGTTTTAACATCGCCTTGCATGCCAGCGATAATTATCGCTAATGACATGCAAGGGAGGCGTTCCCTACCAAAAGCGACTGAAAACAGTCGCTAACACACCTACCCCTATTAGCAAGGCAGGCGATGCGATAAAATAAATCGCGCTAAGCGCGTTTATCGCTAGATTTTATCACCTGCTACTGAGGATGACTTACCTGTTTACAGTATAGGAGGTGGATTGTAATGCTAAATCCACCTTAGCGTTAATGCGAGAATATCGCTGGTTTCCCAGCGATATTCTCGCATTTTGCCGCTATCGCTGGAAATTTTATCGCTATTGAGATAAACCTTACTAATAGGGTGTTATCTCAGCGATAATTTCCAGCGATAGGCGGCGTTAAAAAAAAACGCGCTAAGCGCGGTTAGCGATAAATATCGCACTTTCTTGATAATATGCCCCTATATTTTTACAACTGTAAACATAAAGAGATAGGGGCATATTAGCAAGACCCACGTTAAAATTATCGCCGTTTTAGCGGCAGGAAACTGCCGCTAAAACGGCGATAATGGGCTTGCTAATATGCGTTATGGAAATCCAATAGAAGCCCAGGTTAGATGTCCTGCACATCTAACCTGGGCTTCTATTGGAATTCTATAACGCATATTAGCAAGCCCATTATCGCCGTTTTAGCGGCAGTTTCCTGCCGCTAAAACGGCGATAATTTTAACGTGGGTCTTGCTAATATGCCCCATAGTTTTTATTACAAAAGGTGTGCTATGGCTCGATTTCCCACAGTAAATCCTCTGCTCAGAAGACTGCACTCTATACTTTCAGCATTAATTCTGTCATTACAATTTTTCCATAAGGTATACCACTGCTGACCAGTAGGGGTCAGTGTCCTCTCACTGCTAGAAGCTTCTGTCCAGCACTGTTTATAATACAGTACGGAGTGCTTTTATTTGGTTATTTATTTTGTTTGTTTTCTATAGCGCGACCTTCAATGGGGTGAAACTAAAGAGAGCTCTCCTGAGTGAGAGCACACGTCGCGACTATAAGACAAAAAGTGATAATGTACAGATAAAAGGGAATTGATGTAAGCGCATACTATACAACTGCGGGGCATATTATCAAGGAATAGCGATATTTATCGCTAACCGCGCCTAGCGCGAAATTTTTTAACGCCGCCTATCGCTGGAAAATATCGCTGAGATTACACCCTATTAACAAGGTTTATCTCCATAGCAATAAAATTTCCAGCGATAGCGGCAAAATGTGAGAATATCGCTGGAAAAGCAGCGATATTCTCGCATTAACGCAAGGATGGATTCAGCCTGACAATCCACCTCCTATACTTTAAACAGGTAAGTCATCCTCAGTAGCAGGTGTTAAAATCTATCGATAAACGCGCTTAGCGCGATTTATTTTATCGCTTCGCCTGCCTTGTTAATAGGGGTTAGTTGTGTTAGCGACTGTTTACAGTCGCTTTTAGTGGGGAACGCCTACCTTGCATGTCATTAGCGATAATTATCGCTGACATGCAAGGCGATGTTAAACCCGGCCGCTAACGCCTGAAAGCTGTCGCTAACGCCTGTTAGCGACAGCTTGCTAATAGGGCGTTAAAAATATCGCCGCTTTTGCGGCAAAAAGTGCCGCTAAAGCGGCGATAAAGCCCTTGATAATATGCCCCAAAATCTTTGCAAGTAAAGAAGTCCAGAGGTCAATATTTGGCTCAAATTGGCTGAGGTCATCAAACCTATCCCGGTAGTGGGCAGCTGGCTCGTTTGATTCGTCATGAGATCTTTTAGGGTGACTTCTGAAGTCATCAAAGCCATCCCCAGTAGTGAGAAGGTGGCTGGTTTGACTCATTATGAGCTCTTTTAGGGTGACTTCTGATGTGACAGAAGCTATCCTTGGTAGTGAGCAAGTGGCACCTTCGATTCACCTTGAGATCTTTTATGGTGACTTCAAATTGAACATGGGTTGGAAGAGAGTTCCAAAACGTAGAGGTGTTACCCAAGAGCACCCGCTTGAGAGTGCATTTTTTCTTAAACATAAAGATTTGAAAATGAAGGAAAGCTTTGTTTTTTGAGTCTCTCTTTCCACCAGACAAGGTGAGTTTGTATGTCAGATATTCTGAGTTCTCGAATGTACTGCCTTATAGTTGATTGAAGCATAGGTACTTCCAGAGGTAGCGAATCCAAGAAGGCTAGTATTGGGGTCTTCTGACTGAACATCTTGCTTGCAAAAATGATCCTGGTAGCGGGGTGGGGAGGCTTGCTTTAAGGGGTGCTTGGAAGACTGGTGAAAAGTACATTCTCATTGGATTCCTGGGATGACCAGTTGGGCCATGAGCTTGTCTCTCTAGAGGAAATATCTGATGGTGCATATGACTACTTGTTGGCAGCGCTACCAGCTATGACTTGGTTCTGATTGTCATGGTGTAGCTTAGAACCTAGGGGCCTATTAGCAATAACCGGCGATAATTATCACTAAGCGCAGTTAGCGCTTGGATAATTATCGGCGGCTATCGCAGGTTTCTATCGCGGAGATAGCGTGCTATCAGCAACGCTTATCTCCTAAGCGATAGAAACCCTGGAGAACAGTGTGAATATCGCTTGAAAACAAGCGATATTCACACTGTGACCAGTGTTAGCTAGGTGATAGGGCGAGGGGGATTTAGCCATGTAATCCACCTCCCATTGGATTACATGGCTAAGTCAGGTTTGGACCAGGCGTTAACAAACAAGCGCTAAACGTGTTTAGCGCTGGTTCGTTAATCACCTCCCCTGCCTCGCTAATAGGCGATAGCGAGCTTAGCGACTGTTTCCAGTCGCTTTTAGGTTGGGAACGCCTACTTTGCATGCCATTAGCGATAAATATCGCTGGCATGCAAAGCGGCACCCAACCCGGTCGCTATCGCCTAGAAGCTGTCGCTAACAGCAGTTAGCGACAGCTTGCTAATAGGGCAATTGAATTATCGCCGCTTTAGCGGGAAAAAGTCCCGCTAAAGCGGCGATAGAGCCCTTGATAATATGCCCCCTAGTTTTATACCTGGTTTTTGTGCACTAGTGACTATTTTGAGCATGAAAAGCGTGAAACGTTCTCATATCGTCAAGCTCTGTCCTTAGGAAGCTGGAAATGTTATTTGAATGAATTGGATAAATGATTCCATCTGTTGCTCGCTGACCTTTAATGTTGTATGTTTCATTCATGTGTGTACTCCAGAAGTGCAGGTTATTGGTGTTTGCAGATTACTAGTGCAATCCACGAGGGTCTTCAGTAAGGACAATAATGTTAGAGGGGTTAGGGGACAATGACAAGGGTTCTCACACAGAATCGTGTGTAAAAAGTGTACAACACTGTGACAGTGTGTAGGAGGCGGTACATTTCATGGTATTTCTTTGAGTATTGTTTTTATTCCACCCAGTGGCGGATGGTAGATTTTTTAAAAATAAATCTTTTTATTAGTATGAAGCAAGTCATGACATAACACCACACCACTTTCTTGCACGGTATATCAATAAAACAATACATGTCCACATAGCACTCTATCCCATCATAGTCAATTACAGTAATGGGGTATTGTACATTCATCCCACATGGAATCCCTTCTGTTCTTTGTCCTCGTAAACCAGGGACTGCAACGAGGGAACAATGGGGGCAGCACACAGACTTCCCCTGTGAACATTTCATTTGTCCCACACCTTTTCCCACGTCCGGGGACAGGCTCCACCCTCATAGACTGTTTTCTCTGCTACTATGCACCAGTCCATGTCTCTCTTCCAGTCCAGGAGAGCTGGAGAGGCCTACGCCCCCCCAAAGACAAGCTATGTTGTGTTTGGCAACCATCAATCCCAGTGTTACCCAAATCTGATCTGCCCGCCCTATGTCACTGGCCTCCCACACGTTGAGTAGACACCATTTAGCCGAGAGTGATAGGCTCTCACACCAGATCTCCGACATACACAACACCACGGAGCCCCAGTATAATTGAATTTTCGGGCAATCGTAGAGAATATGGTAAAAAGATCTCTCCTGGCCACAGTTTCTGCAACAGAACAAATCCGCCCAATTGCTCATTTTTACCATTGTCGTCCGAAAGGTAGACCCTGTGGAGTATTTTGAGCTGAACCAAGCGGAAACATGTCCTAATAGCCACTTCTCTGGGTGATGCCAGGGCTTCTGACCAGTTGTCCTCCTGCAAGTCTCCTATATCCCTTTCCCAGCGTTCCCGTAGGTGAGAGAGAGTAAATCAGGGGAATTGTTAATAAGGTTCTGATATGTTAGTGAGATTGCCCTGTGGGTGATGTGTTCTTCTAAGATCCTGTTTTCTAGTGGTGACAACTCAGGGAGTACCTCCCCCCTGGGCAACACCGCCACATAAGGCGTGCCGAATCTGCAAATAGCGGAAGGTCTCGGCAGGAGCTAGGTTGTAAGGGGTATATTCACAAGAACGTGTGATAACTACCGCAAGAGTAGCGTAACACAACTTTCAATAACGCAGCCTATCACGGGAAAATAACCCCGTGTCAACGTGGAATTCACAACAAGGCGGTACCATGCGATAGTCACCAGATAACGCGTCAAATGCCAGCGTGTAAATCAACACCACGCCCAAAAAATGCGAAACGCGAGAGATCATGCGATGAGGCCAATCGTGGTACATAAAGCTGCGAAAAGCAGCCTCAGGCCTGCAACTCCCACGCGTCTGGCAGGCAATATATATATATTAAAAAAAATGTAAGTCTGTTTTTATATAGCGCAGCTACTCACCCTTACGGGTCTCAAGGCGCTGGGGGCCGGAGTGGAAATTAAGTGAGCTATTGCCCAGAGTCACATGGTGCTGAGCAGAGCTGCCGCCGGAGCCAGGGATCGAACCGTGAACCCTGTGCTCCGAAGTCAGCTGCCCTGGCCGCTGCACCACACCTTTCCACCATAAAAACCACAGGCACAACACACCAGAAACAAGCCAAAGCACGTAGCAACATCCATGCACCCTGACCCAGCGCAGAGGGCAACGTGAACCCCACAACCCCCACAGACCACCAGCAAGGAACAAGTGGGTCGGGGAAGGCCAAGGAGAAAATGGAGAGGAAGACGGAGTGCAGACCGCAGGAAAACAAGACCAAGGCCACGGAGGCGACAGAACACTACCAGCAAATGACCCACAAGCAGACCGCCTGGAATGCAGTCGCAGAGCCCAGGAGGCCAATCCAGGAGGCCAAGAGGCTCCGCCAGGACGTGACAACCTAAACTAGGCAGAAACCCGCTGTCAACAGGAAGGCAGCAACGGCGACAGGAGGTGGCAGTCCAGCGACACAGGAGGAGCAGGAGGAAAGCCAGGCCACAGTCATCAGTGTGGAGAGGGTGCAAGGAGTAGGGAGTACGGACACAGCTCGACAGGACCTGACACAACAACAACAGGGTGAGGATCCAACAGGGACTGGGGGGACGGTGGGTGATGGGCACAATGCCACACATGCACAATGAGGTGTAGCACACTGCACATCCACAATTACCAAGGGACATGTCCCCCATCCCCGTAGCACACTGCAGCACACACACATAGCAATCACAGCACATACCATGACAATGTGGCACAAAGTGCAACACCCACACTGCAGAACAGGGGACACAATTGGGTCCGCCCAGGCGCAGAAACAGAACAATCACATTGGACAGAGCAGGGAACTGTGAGATGCACATCTACCCCTACAACCCCACATCAGCCATGTAGGCCAAATGTACACTGTCCCAACTCAAATAGCCACCACCGCCCAAACAGTCACAATGTACATTGTCACACAGTCTGCATGTCGACAAGAACAAGGCGCCAACACAATGCCAACATGCACCTCCCCTTCACAATGCAGAGGGACAAACAACACCTCCAGCAGGTCTGAACAGACAACCCATCAGTGATGCCCGAGACGAACACCACACCCCCGACACCGACGCCCTACAACAGCCCATGGACATCCCACACAACCCACCACCAGGACCAGGGCAGACAAGCTATTCAGAGGAGAACCCAGACTCTGCAACAGACCACACAGCATGAAGCACCCGCAATCACGGCTGCCTCACAACACGTCACCCACCCACACATGGCATCCCAATGCCAGGTGGCAGAACACCAAAAGGAGGTGGCCCAACAGGTGAGGGTGTTGCCCAAACCATGGAATGCGAACTAGAACACATGCGTGGGTGTCCAATACCCTTCAGGGATCACCTACACCCCACAAAGGAGACCCACACCCCCACAGAGACACATGCACATATCATGTTGAACTGGCCACGGGCACGTGCGCCCGGCCCCTTTATTGGCAGGGCCACATGTACAGTGACGCCTGTGCTGGATGTGTGTGGGGTGAGTATACGCCAGCCCGCACGGAGTGCTTGCTGCTGGCAACAACCTGAACAGTGGACACCAGTGTAATGGAAACAGAAAACACCAGCATAACAGAGTCAAATGCAGAGCAACATGGAGGGATCCGGAGTAAGGACAGAGGACACCCAATATTCAGTCAGGAGGTTCCGTGAGTTGCAGTGCAATGAGGTAGGGGCACTAGAGAAGAGCGCGCTCATGTGAAGAAATTGCTAGGATTGTGTCCCTTCGGGTTAGTCCTGATGCAGATGCAGTGGGGTGTGTTACACCTGCATCAACTTCCTCATCAACGTCCCAGGTCTCCCACACTGCCTGAGGTAACAGTTGCGTCCGCAGTCCACAGCGCAATACCCAGTATTAGATCCGGGTGTGTAGCTTGACTACCACCACCAGTCTGCATTCCTGCCTTGGGGCTGTTGCCACCTGCCCTCCCATTGTCTGTGCCTTCTCCCGTCCGCACACTTGAGACATCCTCCTCATCATGGTCCCAGGCCTTCCCCACTGCATGAGGTGCGCAACCTCACAACAGCACAAAACTCAATCAGTAACGGACAATGGCTTGCGGTGCACTGAGTCACTGGCACCTGGAGTGCTGAGCAGGGTATCAGGTCAATGATGGCATCCGCGACAGTTCTGAGCAACTCCGTAGGTCTGTCAGGATCACCGTTTCGACTCTGGCAGATGGCGGTTGGCGGTGGTCCTTGCGGTAGTGGCGTGTGCCTCCTGCGGTGATGCGACATCCGGGCCGGTCAAGACTCAATGCTTTGTGTGGGCCCTGGTGGCCCGCAGTTGAGGCCGGAGGATGCGGACAGCGCAGGGCCACAGACACATGGCGTTGATGACCCCAAGACCATCGCTACAGAGGCCATTCAATGTCCCAGAAGGAGGGGTCCCAGGCCTGAGCAGCACAGAGTTAGTGGCCCCGGATGCACTGCGGCCGGCACAGGCACCCAGCCACGGGACGGTGACTTGCGGTGCAGTCAGATGGGCCATGCGACCTGAGCGGGTCCCCATCAATGTCCGAGGTGTATGTTGCGGAGGGTTTCGGGGGACAGTGGAAGGTGTCCTCCAGGGCATGATGCGGAAGGTCTGATGTTATCTGGAAGCAGCAAATGGAGGAGTGGAAAGCGCAACCCTCGTTTCCACCAACAATTCGGTATCAGCTACATGAGGATGAAAACTAGCCCCTAGTCCATAGACTCAAACGCCACCAATGTACGACCAGTCAGTGTCCATGAATGTCGGAGAACAAACTTAGTGGCACAGGTGCTGAGAGGGGATGCAGTCTGCGATGATGCCGGTACACAGATGCGAACTCCAACATTGCCAAATCAAGACTCTGTGACCTACTGGACCGCAGTGTAGGCCGGAGGCAGCGGTCATCATGGGCCCACAGACACGTGTCGTGTGCTTGTGATGCATTCGTTTGCTTCACTGATAGCAGCGAGTTTAGTGATATCACCCCTGCAGTAGACATCTGGTCACTGCCATGGTGTAATCAAGACTCAGTTCCAAATGTGTGACCTACCTGACCGTGGTGTAGGCCTGAGGCAGCGGTCAGCACGGCCCTTTCCCCGAGTGTCGCTGGCATAGGTTGGATGGCCCCACCGGCCTGCGTAGTTCAGGTTCAGTGGCACCACGTGTAGCCGGCTGGCGTTGAACAGGGTTAGTGGCACCACGTGTTGCCGGCTGGCGTTGAACAGGGTTAGTGGCACCACGTGTCGCAAGATGCCCATATGGAACTATGCCTCACTGATCGGGGGTTCTGGTGCTGTGGCCACTGGCCCGGATTTGGGGTCAGTGCCATTCATGACTCAAGACACAGTTCCACATGTGGGACCTACTGGTCCGAAGAGTAGGCCGGGGGCGGCTGTAGAGTACGTCAACGAAAAAGGAATAGAGCGGGCTGGTGTCGTGGCAGCCGTGATGGTCTGAGGTGGCTGCCAAGGTCTCGGGCCTCGGGCTTGTGGCTTGCGCCGGCACGTGGTGGGCCCTCCTTGACACACGCCGGTGTCGGAAGGTGATCAGTGTGGTCTGGCTGCGCAGGGGCTGGCCTGACGGGGTCGTGGACCAGCGTGCCGGGGTCCGGCAGGCGCACGGCATCTCAGGCAACTCCGCTCAAGGGAATGGCGTCGGCCTCGTGGCGAGGTGGGAGGCACCGCCCTGGCAGAGATGTGGGTCTTTCCGGAAGTGGACCACGCCCAGGCCTACGTGGTTTTTATTCACACCCCTACGCTGGCGTGGCGTACGCCGGGCCATCCCACTCCGCTGATGCTTAGGGGGGGCGTAACAGGCAACATTTCCGCGAGGTCCCCCACTGGCTGGGGTGACATGGTGGTGTTTACTGTCCACTACACTCCATACGCAAGCGGTGTATGTCGCCATGGATATGGGTGTGTTCTGCATACTGCGAGGTGTCCAGCACATCTCCGGCACTGTTGGCATTGTGTGCTTTCCCAATCATGGTTCTACTGCATACTTCACACATGCCTGGTTGCCACCTCTCCCCACATTCGGCTAGTATGTGGCTGAGGTGCCATGCCGTTGCTGGCTGATTTTCAGGGCTTGCCCATGTGGACATTGTTCTGTCGTGTCTGGTGGGTGGGCATATTGTTGTGCCTGTTGTATGTGATTTTGTGACGTGTGCATTGCCAGAGTTGTGAGTTGCATGGTTGTGGTGTTGAGGTGTGTGGGGTGTTCATTTGTATATTGCCAAGGGGCTGTACATTTCCCTTGTTGCCATCCTGGGAATGCTGGTTGATGATGGACTGTCGGAGGATGAAGGTATCATGCACACTGGCTGTGTATTTGAAGGCGACATTGTTGGGTGTTACACGGTGTTCTGTTGTTGCCTGCACATTAGTGTGAGACGTGTGCTTCCTGTTGCGGTGATTGTGTGCTGTGTCACCAGGGGGCACAGGTAGTACATGTGTGCTGTGTGTTGCCCCCAACACGTGCGTGCATCCTGCTATGGCGTCAGGTCCTTGCTTGGTCTCCAGCGGATACTGCGCATTGTGTTATACGTATGGGGACTGGGGTACCAGGGTGATGGTGATGTCCAGGACAGGTGTGGGGAACTTGGATGTGGCTGGCTGTGGGACTCCTCCGACTCTGGCGGGTGTTGGATGGGGGGTCTCAGGGGCCAACAGGTGCAGCCACGCCATCAGCTTTGTGTGGGGTGGGATGTTGGTTGTCCGCTGTGTTGTTGCCGTAGGCCTGTTAGGCGATGATGGTCAGGATGCGTAGGTTGGTTGTCCCTTTCAGCCTGTAGTGGAAGGTGACATTGTCAGATGTTGGGTCTGTGCGGCTGGTACATTTCCTGGGGTTCCGCTGTCTTTGTCTGCGCTGCGTCTGTGTTGGTCCGGGGGGGAGGGGTGTTCGGGGTGTGGGTTGGGGTCCTGGGGTGGTGGAGGTGGGTATGTGGCCCTCTTGGGTGTCCGGGCCGCATGATGGGTGGCTCCATGGCATCTGTTGCCCTTCGGATGTGGCCCTGGGCTGTGCTCCCTTTTGTAGTGCTGGCTGCCGTCCGACTTTACACCAGGTCAGAGCAGGTGTAGATTTCCTGGTGCTAACGCGCCTTATCGCCTGTTTTGTGTTTTTATCGCGGATGTGGCTGGTCGTTGTGAATGTTGAGGTGTGCTGTTGTCTCTGCTTTTGTCATGGGAACGCCTACTCTGCATCTTTTTAGCGATATTTGCGAGGGTCCTCTGTGGCGATGTTTTTTGCGGCTGCTATCGCGAGTAAACTGGTGCTCTGGGCTGTTAACACCGGCTTGTGAATGGGGGGGTAAATTTATCACGACTTTGGCTGCGATAAAGTGCCGTTAATTCGGCGATAGCTCCTTGTGAATATGCCCCTAAGTCTTTTGTAACTCGGCGAAGGAGATCACCCCGCCCCTGAACATAGGTCACCCACTTTTGAGAACCCAATCAGGTCCCATTTATCAAATCCCTGTCTCTCCCCCATTGTAACCAGAATTTCGGAGTACCACAAGGGAGTTGCTTGAGTAATCTTACTTCCCCACCCCAATTTGTTGAGTGTTGAGTGCCACAGTCAGTGCCGTTGGTCCCTCGAGGCGAAGTAGCGTGCATTGGTGTAAAGCACTCGCAAATACCCCTCCACCCCCTGGCTGGAGAACCAAATGGTCCATCCGGTATTCCGGCTCGGATCGGGTTGGTGTACCCATTGATTGATAATCGCCAACTGAGCCCCTCTGTTGTATGTTTGGATGTCCAGCAAGGCTATCCACCCCCATCATGCGTCAGTTTTTCAAAAGCGATTCATGGGGTGCCCACATCCCTTAACAGGGTCCTAATCTCACCCTCTATGGCTTTAAAGTAAGTATCAGTATCATGTTCTCAAATACGTACAGGAAGCACAGTAACGCCATCATTCTGAATAGTGCGGCTCTCCCCAGCAAGGAGAGCAGTAGTGACCGCCAAAGTTCGCCAACGTTTTGAGTCGGGACAGTGGACCTTGTAAGTTCTTGGCGGTGAAGAGGTCTTGGCTGGTGGTGGTGAAGATTCCAAAGTATCGGAACCCATCCTTCACTATTCGTGCCTCACAGTCTTTCGGTAGTCGTGGCGCCGGTCCATGAAGGACAAACACCACCAATTTGGACCGATTGAAGGTATAGCCGGAGTATCTGCCAAAGGTGGCAAAGATGTTCAGTATTCTGGGAATAGAGGACTGTGGAGCCGCCATATAGAGGAGGATGTCGTCACCATACAAGGATATTCTATCTTCCCAGTCCTCTGTCCAGCAGAGGATGCAAATCAGCAGGTCACCTCGGGCCCAGGCTGTCAAGGGTTCAAGTATTAAGGCAAATATGAGTGGCGATTAGGGGCAGTCCTGCCTGGTCCCTCGCTTTAGGGGAAAGGCTCGGGACACTCTACCGTTTACCACCACCTGTTCCAAAGCTCGGAGTAAAGAATGCAAAGCCAGGACAAGAATTGCGGCCCAAAGCCTATGTGCTTGAGCACAGCGGAGAGGTATGGCCAATCGACGTTGTCAAATGCCAAGTGTGCATCATGGGACAAAACCACCCCATCCTCTTGGATCCTATGTTTGCGTCCCCGAACTCAGTGGAGACGACGTAACTTAAGGGCAGTGTTATGACCCGGCATGAATCCATATTGATCTGGGTGAACCAACTTAGTAACGAGTGGAATGAGTCGCAGCGCCAAGAGTTTAACGAGAATCTTAGCCTCAGCATTTAGCAATGAGATAGGCCTATAGGATGCACAATTTTCCACCGGTCTTCCTTCTTTATGTATCACCACTATTGAGGCGAGCATCTGATCCCTGGGAAGCATGCCAGTTCGCCTGCTCTCCTTAAACATCTTCAGTAAATCTGGTGCTGCGGAGGATGCTGTGAGTTTATATAATTCTATCGGTAGAGCATTCGGTCCCAGTGCCCTGCCGAAGCTACGGCTCTAATTGCTTGCTTCACTTCATCCTCTGTAAGTTCGCTATCTAGGAGTTGCACATCCTCAGGTGCAAGAGATGGGAGCGACCGATCCCCCAGACGCTCAAGAGAGTCTTGTTCAGTGGCCGCACCCTTCAAGGTATAGATACGTGAGTAATAGGTTGCGAATGCATCAGTGATCGATTGGGTCATGGAGATCCTCGCTGGTGTCCGAGCATATGGTTGCAACCCACCAATTTGCTCTCTTTTGCTTATCTAGCCATGCAATCAATTTTCCAGCTTTGTCCCCCATCTCTTACACCCGGTGCTGCGCCGCCCTATTTGCAACCCTAGCCAATTCCGTCACCTGAGCTTTGTATTCCTGTTGCCTAAGGTTTCAAATGTGACGTGTGTTGTAGCTCCCATCTCCTACCAGTTGTGTCTCCAAGTCGAAGATGTCTTGCTCCAGTGCCTCCACCTCTGCTCTCTTGTCTCGCTTGTGTGCCACTATTGAGGAGAGGGCCTGCCCCCTGACTACCATTTTATAAGCCTCCCAGAATGTCACAGCCGAGGTAATTGAGTGCTCATTTTCTCTAAAGTATTGGTCTTTGGCTTTAACAGCCCTTTCCTGATTCCTAGGACATTAATATACCAGGGGTTTATTGAGACTGTCCTATTGGTGCGTGGAATGCCCACACTATACAGTGCCCATATTGGGGAATGATCAGAGATCCCTCTCGCCAAGTGCCGCACAACCTAAAATGCGATAGGTGTGAAGCCAGTGGTATGAGGAAATAAATGCGCAAGAGACTCCTGTGAGCCCCGGAATGAAATGTGTAGTGCTGTGTGGTAGGGTTGAGGGCTCTCCAAATGTCAATCAGGCCCAATGCCTATAAAAATTCTGTCAGTCAGGTCTGCAAGGGGGGTGGCCCCTTGGCGGCAGACTGTCTTTATTGTCACATAATGCCATATTAAAATCTTCCCCCAACAAGAGCCTTCCCACCGGAAATTCAAGCAGAAGGGCAACCAAGGCCAGGAAAGTGTACCATGTAGGGTCGGCGGGACATTACTGACAGAATGTTGATTGTTTCTCCCTCTCAGGTACCTAAGAGGGCCTTGTACCTGCCTAAATTGTCCGACCATATCCTATGGCGAGGGGAAACTGTTTTGTAAGGAGTATCCCCGTATGTCTGGATTCGGAGGTGTAGCCTGCATATACCACCATTTTGAATCCCCAACAGTCTAGGGCTCTGCAAGCGTTACCCATGAAGTGAGTTTCCTGCAAAAGGATACTGTCAGGGGAGTGTCTTTTGATATACTGGAGCACTATACCACGCTTGACTTTATCCCCCAGACCATTTACATTTCATGACATTAATCAGAGTTCAGGGACGGACTGTGGTCGTATAGAACTGTACATTGTTCCCCCAGCTTCTCGCCGGCTAAATGCCCCAGCGTGGCAGGCCAAAGCTGCCCGAGCGTCATTGGCCATGTGGAGTGGATGAAAGTGGTAAATGGCAACTGTCTGCCTCGGGTCAGAATATCAACCAATAGAAAATAGAGTAAACACAGTGAAGTCCCCTTAACCCGCATTCGCTCCCCCTCTAAAATAGACCCACCCCTCTCCGCATCCCTGCCGGACGGACCCAGAACTGCCTGCCCCCCAACTCAGCAGAGAGGCTGTCGTCCTAACCCAACATATTGAACTCAGGAGACATTGGACCTCCCTAGTAATCCAATCCCTTCCGCAGCACTGATAGAATTGTCATACCAATAGACCAGTTAGGATAATACGGCGGTTTCAAGAGATGAACAAGCCTCATTTCCCCATGGCAACAGCTATCACCAAACAAAAGGAATCAATGACTGTCTAAGGACAGTAAGGACCCGCACCCCACCGCCCAGGTCCCCAGGGCCTCCCTCCCAGAGGCCACAATGCAGTGTCACTACTGTTTCACAGCTTCCTCGAGAGAAGGATATCTCCCCCACATATCTGGAGCAGGCCTCAGTAATTAAGTCTTCTGTTGACGCACGGATATCTCCTCCATTTGAGAAGCACCTCCGGTCGAGTGCCCACCAGACGCCGCAGACCTCCTCCTTCATCGCCCCTGACGTGCTCCAGGGTTAGGGCCGCCAACCATCGCCATCCCTCAAGTCACTCCCATGCCTCCTCCAGCGCAGAGAAAAACCATGCCTTGCCCTCTGACTCAATTCGCAACCTAGCCAGGAAAAGCATTGAATATTTCACTCCATTTTCCCTTAGCACCTTCTTAACTTCCAGAAAGCTACGTCTCTGTCTCTGTACCTTCAGGGTAAAATCCGGGATGAAGGTAATGTTTGCATTATCATAAGTCACTGGCGGAGAAGTGCGGGCTGTCTGGAGCACCACATCCCGGTCTCGAAAGTTGATGAGGCGGGCAAGGATGGGTTGCGGTGGGGCACCTGGACAGGGCTGTCTGCCCGGCACTCAGCGGGCACCTTTCAACCTAGAAGAACTTCAAGAGACCCCGGGGCTGGAGGTGTTTGAGGCTAAGGTCCTCCACAAAGAGATCTGCGGCTGGCTTTTCCGTCCATTCAGGCACCCCCAAAATGCGGACGTTATTGCGTCTGGATCTGCCCTCATAGTCTTCAAGTCTCTGTTGTAGGGTCTTATTAGCTGCCTGCAGTTTGCCAACCTGGACCTTAAGGGCTTTAGTGTCCTGGAGAAAGGTCGCCGTCGAGTCCTCCACCTCTTTAACTCTTGCCCCCATGTTGCAGAGGTCCGCCTCCATCAATGAGACCACTGTCTTGACCAAGTCTATTCACACTTCCAGCACGGTGCAGACCCTTGTATGGCCGCCATAATATCATGCAGGGACAGGGTGTCTCCTCCGGACGTGGATGGTGGATTTTGAAAGTGATGGAGTGCAAAGTAGAGATCTCAGTTCAATAATCGGGCAAGCAAGCCTGAAGAGAAAGAAAGGATGTAGGTAGGGGGGCTCTCCCTGCAAGAACATCTTGAAAACCATTGTTTCAGATGGTCATTTGGCACCACAAATTTCAAGAAACCTTATCAGAAACAAACACAAAGATACCAAGGCAAAATACCCAATATTTTGTTATTGAAAAAGGCCTACAACCCACAACTTTCCCGTGCACCTCAGGACCGCACTGTCACTCCAACAATTCAGGACAGAACTCGAGGTGTGGATGTTCGAATGATCTACCCACCTCACAGCAACCAACATCTCCAGCGCCTCAAGACCCTCACGGGTGATTAGGTGCGCTTTACAAATGTTTGATTTATTGATTGACAACCAACCATTCACCCACACATGCAATCACACTATGCAGGTATCACTTGCAACTGGTTGTGGAAGAGGGGAGAAAAAGAATGCAGGTTGAAGTGGATGGGCCCGAAGCCTATTCTATGTACATTGTTAGCAACAGATCATCTTGACAACTGTGTTTTTAAAACCCAGACTTAAGAAAATGAGATGACAGGATAAGAGGAGACTGGGAAGCCAGAGAGGAGATAAAGAAGACACTGACAAGAAATCTAGTAAAGGGACGAGGAAGGAAAAGAGCTGGCCAGAAAGAGAGACAGAAGATAAGATGGAAGGAATGGAACATTGAAAGATGAACGGATCATGTCCAGGAAAAAGAAGCCTTGGAAAGGAGAGAAGGAGGCAAGGTAAAGAAACAAAAAGGACCGTAGGCTGAGAAGAGAGGGAGATAAGAAAGGCACAAAATAGACAAGGAACATGATGCTGTAAGCTGTTTTACAAAGGTAATAGCTGGTGAAATGCAGGCAGTACACATTGCGTCAGCAGGAGCATTAACTTGTTGAGCTATCTTACTGGGATTCTACCATGGGACAGTTGGGTTCCACGGAGCACTACATCACTCGATCGACTGCCTCTTATTAGGAGGAACCTTCCTCTGGAATTGGCTAATACTTTTTTTTTCTACTGAACACTCTTAGCAATTTGCTCCCAAACCTTCATAGTAGTACCATGCAATGCCGGCAAAAGCAACCTCATGACACAAGGTACATTTTCAGGTCTGCTTACATGGGGATAGGCTAGCAATGCTTTGCATCTGGGTCTTCTGAAAGCTCCACCTCCTCTGTGCTGATGGAAGGTAAGCATCTGAGACCCTGCAGATGGGAGCAGAGGGTTCTCCACTGCACCCCATCACCCCTCCCTCCTTGTTCACTGCAGGGAGGGCAGGAAACATTACCGCCCTTCATGCAAAGAAGAAGGGGCCTGGCAGCACAAGAGGCAGCAGTGGCTGCCCATCTGCTCCTATACTGCGTGGGGCATAGATGGAGTCAGCACTGGGCAGGGATAGGAGGGCCTCTATCCGACAAAGGTATAAAATGGCAGAAGCCTCTGAGGGAGCTGATAGAGCTTCAGTTCGAAAGGGACTTCTTCAGGTTAGTAAAGAAATACATTACAGCTGATGCTCAACCTGAGTAATGTACTGGTGTGCACTGAAGCTAAGAAGCAAGCTATGCTGTCTCCTTGAGGGGCTGGTCACTGGGCAGCCAAGTCAACAGGAGATGGCCCAGCCCATCGGTCTCTCTCCCTTAGCTGGGTTTCACTCAGACAGCAGCAGTGCAGGCAGATAGTGGTATGGAAGCGGACAAGCAAACTGTGCGCGCCTTGGCAGCAGAGAAGTAACTGGTGGCCATATCTTGGTAGTGTTCACTCGGCTTGAGCCCGGACCTCCAGCTGTGTGCCCTGTGGGCAACCAGACTGCAGCTCAGCCCAGGTCACAGCCTCATCCACTCTATGGGGCCTACTCACAAACCACATTTTGTGGTACTACTGAAGTACTAAAATGCAATTCACAAATCTACAAGTGTAAATCTCCATCCACCTCCACTAACTTTTCTTATGGGGAGATCCTCACACATGCACGTTTACCACTTGGTAGTAAATGTGAGAGGGACAGGGAAAGTTGATGGAAAAAGGGGCATATTTACTACTAAATGAGAGTAGTTTTGGGAGGAGTAAGGAGGGATTTTGGGAGGTTTAGGGAGAGTTTTAAGGAGGGACACAAACCCACCCATAAAAGAGTAAGCCCACTGTTATTGAGAAACTGAACCTAGCACAGTCAAAAAGGGACCCAAAGGGGGCGTGGCTTGCCTGCGAATGGAGATGGCCGCTGCTTGAAGCAGCTCCGAGACTCGACCTCCTAATTTCCCCCGAAATCCAGCATTAATCCGCACTAGACCTGTGACGGAGGGCAGAAAAGGGCAGCAGAGCGACGAGACCAGCGGTGGGGGCCATTGATTGGCAAATTTTCCCAAGCTGGGCAGAGCAACGGGAGCGCGGCCTAATCGGCCAAGTGGAGCCCCTGCCTCCCGTAGCAGAAGAGCAGAGGGGACTAACGACAGCGCCAGAAGGAAGGTGCCAAATAACAGCGGGCGGACCTCCGGAAGTGTCCACGAGCTATCTGGACACCTGATTGTGGAGCGGGGGCTCGTCGGGGCCCCGCAGGAGGAAGGGCATTGTTCCGACACACCACAAATCGAGACAGGCCGGGGGGGCGACGTGAAGTGCCCAGCGATGGGGTGTAGTGCCAGACAGCAGAAGGCCTCAGATCAGAGGCGAAAATCCTAAAGCTGGAGATCTGACACCGCCGCATTGAAATAAGGACGCCCCCGAGGTAACCTGTGACGACAGCGCCGCTGCGGCAGAACCCCCAAAGTGCAGATGGGGAAGCACCCCGAGTAATAAAAGGTGACAAATCGATCTTGCGGGGCGAAGTGGCAGCCTGGTTTATAAAGTAACCCCCCAAGTTATTTTCCAGCGCTAGAGGCTCGAGGAGACTAAGTGGAGTACAAACTGGGAGACAGAGAGCCGGTGCAGAGCCACATTGGGTGTGGAGGGCTGATTGGAAAACGAAAGGGATAAACTGACATGCTGCAGGGAACTCAGGAGACCCCTGGCTGGCGGCAGCGGTTCCCTCAGTAGCCGGAAGGAACTGAACAATTCACCCAAGAGTGGTCGCCCGACATCATGACAGGGGGGAGAAATATGAAGGCCTCACACCAAACAAAACTTAATAAATGTACGCTCCAGAAAGGCGCGGACGCCCTGGAGGCCCCCCAGGAACGTCTGCCCCCGGAATCGGAGGAAGCATCCGGCGGACCCTCCTGCTCTCTAAATGACCTGATGACTGCTATAAAGGGAGTGCAAACTGCATTGGAGACCCGACTGGACACAGTCTCAACAGAAGTGTCGCTGATCCGCGCAGATCTTCGTAACATGGGAGCAAGGGTCCAAGGGGTAGAAAGCACTACCAAAACCTTGGTGTACGACACGACAACTCTCAAGGCTCAAATGAAAGAAATGCAAGTGCTCCAAGCCGGCTTGGAAGCCTGAATCGAAGATCAGGAGGGAAGGTCAAGGCGCAATAACGTCCGTATTCTTGGAATCCCGGAACGTGCAGAAGGGGAGGCACTGGGGTTATTTATAGAAAATCTTATTTTACAACGGCTCCAACCAAGAGGACTCTCCAAATTTGTTTCCGTTGAAAGGGCCCATCGAGTGCCGGGTGGCCGCCCCAGGCCGGGGGCACCACCCCGACCCATTATAGCACATCTCTTCAATTATAGAGATCGAAATGTCATCCTCCAGCATGCTCGCATAGCCCCACCAATGTTAATGGGGAACACCCAGATAAGCTTTTTCCCGGACTTCATCCTTAAAACTCAGGCGCTCAGACGGAGTTTTATGGCAGCAAAAAAGGCACTCAGAAAGAAAGAAATAAAGTACTCCATGCTTTTTCCGGCACGGCTCCGGGTGGGGGCGGAAGGGAAGACATGGTTTTTCACTACACCGGAGGCCGTGTGTGACTGGTTAGAGGGCTGGAGATCAGTGGAAGGTGTCAAGGCTTCCACCTGACAAGTGTGAAAGAAGGAACTCCTCAGGATCCGAACGAAGCTCAAATGGGTCCACCTCTGGATACCCCCAATGCAGATGTGTGAAACAGAATATTAGGGTGATCAAGCGAGGGAAGGGATAGGAAGGGAACAGCTTGGAAGAAGGAGAAACCTGAAAGAAGAGAGAGACAAGATTAAACACATGGAAGAAACTACTCTCAACAATTCTCGCTAAATAAGGGAACACCACATACCTCAACCAAGAGTACGCTGTTCTCTCACTTAGTTCATGCCGCCATACAACTGCCCCAATATGTGTACACTATCCTTTAAACCAGAAAACAAGAAGAGATATTAGTCTCCACATATGTACTATCATACACCATCAAGCGTTTGCACCATACTCGGTTTCATACATACCCCTCAAAATAGTCAAAGAGATCAAAAAGGATATGCTGAAGTCTTCTCAAAAAATAAAGAAATGAGTAATCCAAGCAAATGTGCATATATTTGCGAAGGAATCATAAAGTTGAGTCGAGACGTGAAAACCCAACAGCCCCTAGTTACTTCTTTACTCCAAGGAAAAACATAGCAGATTCCGAAGTCAATACGTTCCCAAATTCAGATAACGATTATAAAGAAAAACGTCTCTAGTTCCAAGTTATTGTTCATAACTTTCAGGTATTAGTCAATACTAAAATTCAGGCCACACAGTTGTTTGCTTCCTGAGGGCTGGACTAGCCCCATGCGACATGGCTGCAGTTACCTCACTGCAGTGCCACGTCAACTCCAATCAGCGGTGAATCAAGAAGACGGCAGCTTTCTCCTGCCGCCACCGCCCAAGAACATCAAGCTCACCTCCGTGGCTTGAGAAGCTCTGTCAATCTCCTCACCTCTGGAAACCAGACACAGACATGAAAAGGAACGAATATAACTTCCTCAGCCCTCCGCATCCTGGCATCAAATGGAAAACATCCATGCGTAGGATCACTAAATCAGACCTTCGTGGGAAACAAAGTATCACTACAGAATTACGCACGTCATCCGACGTGCCTTGTCCATATATAACGGCCCTGGATTGGCCCATTGTTAGAAATGGGATCTCTGGTTGGCTGAGGCTTGCGCCAAAGCCAGGCAGAGACCACCACTCTAGTCAGGGCAAGGAAGTTACACGCCGAAGATAACCCCTGCTCACCCCCTTGGTAGCATGGCACGAGCAGTCAGGCTTATCCCGGAGGCAATGTGTAAAGCGTTTGCGCAACACAGACACAGCACAACACCCAAGGCACACTACAAAAGGAACTCCACACAAGGTTATATATAAAAATAGCCTTTGTATTATCATAAACACATTAGAATAGTACTCACATACAATACACTGTGCCAACTGGCACGGGACAATATTTACAGGGGATTATTTTCACCTGACAGGGCCAACTGGACCACTGTCAGAACCAGCACAAAGCGAACTTAGTATATGTAGCACTTATAATAAATGTAGAACACATCATAAACGTACAACCAGTAATCACTGGTAACCACTGTACTTAGCATCAGCCTGTAACATAAACTACATTATGCACAGTATCACATTAGGCGCGAATTACATTCTGCGCCAACCTCACCAGCATAAACACATTATGCAATCACCTCATAAGTCTAAACGCATTAGACCCTAACCTCCTAAGTATAACTCACATTAGGGGCGTAAATCACACAGTGAAACATAATCTCACTAGCATAAACCAGGATATGCCAAACAACCTCATAATCATAAAAGTACATTAGAGGCATAAAACAGGGTGCGTTAATCATGGTAAATGCATCACATTTCCTAGCACCAAATAATCACATTAGGGCACATAAATCACGGAGAGAATCTCACTAGTATATAAATCACCTTAGGGCCTGGCGCCCTATGAAACTATAAGTCCCCCTGGCCAACTGGCCATCCCTAAAAGGGGCTCAAATGCCCTATGTCCAAAGTGTCAGGGCTGCTGCCTAAGCAGCGAAAGTCAAGGGTGCGCCACTGCGCAAACCTAAACGTAGCAGCTGCCCACTACTTGCTGGGCAGCTGGGAAAGGTAGGGGACCAAGGAGTGCGTTCCACTCCTAACTTCAGAACGACATGCCCCCAAAGAATTGTGCGCCTAAACGGTGCAGCTGCCCACTACTTGCTGGGCAGCTGTAAATAACCAATTAGCGCCTAGGCTCTCAATGTGCCCTTGGAATAAATGGGCAAAAACGCTGCAGCCGCCCACGCTGGTGCGGTGCAGCTGCGAATAAGGAACATGAAGGGGCCTGGCCACATCTGTGACTCCTGAGCCCCTCTGGGCTTACTTTACACCAAATTGCCCCCAAAACGTTGGAGCGACTCGGGGCTCTAGACAATCATGGCCACGTGGGAGCGGCCCTCTGGCAGGTGGGGCCACTCAGGGTACTCAGCCGCCGCCCTGGTGAACAGAACGGGGCCCTCGGGACCCCCACTGGGCCCTTAAACAACAATGTGCCCCCCTTCGTTGGAGCGACCCCCTATCAGGCCCTGTGCCTCGAACCGGCACTAACATCACCGAGCCATTACTCACCGGCTCTCGTGGCAGGACCTCTCTGCTCCGGTCTCCGCTCTTCGCTCCTCCGGTCGGCGGTGAACTCCGTGGGCCTGCCTTCCCTTCTGGCAGGTGGGGGCAGGCTTGGACAGTAGCGGAGGGAGCCCGCGAGGCTCCGTAGCCTCTTGCTCCTTCTTGGGCTCCGGACCTCGCCTCACTTCACCCGGGCCCCCTCCTGGGGCCCGGGACTTTGATGTGGAGCCCGCGAGGCTCTGCACTTCCGGCTTCTGGCCCGCCCACAACCAGGCAACGGTGCCTGTCTTCCGGGTCGCGCTCAGCCGCGGCCCGGCAGTTTCTTTCGGCGGCTTCTGCTTCTCTGCCGCGATGCGGGGTGGGCACCCGCTGAATTAATAGAACATAAAGCGGGGTGGGCAACCGCTCAAAAGGCACAAACTGCGGGGGAATCCCTACGCTGGGATTCCCTCTGGAAAGGATTGCAGCTCAGCGCTGCGGAGCCCTCGTGCTCCTTTGCTGGGGGGGATAATTAAAAATAAAGCGCTCGCAATGCGCTAGAAGCGAAGTCCTGCAGCAACAAAAGCATCAGTCTTTAGATGAAGGGGCAAAGCAGGGCCCAGGGAGGCAAGCCCTCCTGGCAGCCCCCCCCCTGGGCCCCAACAGCAGCACGCCCCGCAGGAACAGAACAGGAACACTGAACAACTTCATGGGGTCACAGCCCCTTCTTTTATACACAGTTTTTCCTTTGTCACCCAGCACAGGGCTGGGGGAAAACCAGATGCAACTGGTTTGGGGGAGCTTTGGAGCACTTTGTTTTGCTCAGCTCCTCTCTCCTTTCACAGGACAGGCTAGGGACATCAGACGCACCACAGGGGGTGGAGCCAGCATTGTGGAGGGAAGGCCCAGCCCTATTCAGGTCCCAGGTGCACTCCTCCCACCCATCTGCATGGAGATCTCTCTATTCACCACTGGGCTGACTCACCCTGGCTCCTGGAATTCCCCACACCATCCAGCACCTGTCACTCACAAAGCCAGACATGCAATCCACATCAGGCAGGCAGGCACAGAGCACACATACATGCCAACTTCTAAAAGTGGCACTTCCACACCAGCCATAATAAATCTGCGCACACCATTGCGCAGCATTCATTCTCACGAATTCACACATACTAAACTTGACCACACTGCTCCTCACATAACAGGAATTACCACTGGCACACAGATCCTCAATGCATTCCTATGGGAGGGCAGGCCAACCGTACAAATGTAACACAGAGCACACGCACTTTACACTGGGACGCAGTGCTAAAGTGCCTAGAGGCCTAAACCCACTAACACTACATAGGAAAAAGGCTAGGATAAATGCAAAAAAGTTTAGGGGTGAGCCTGCCAAAAGGGCCAGGTCCAACACCCATCAAAACTACAAAAACACCCATTGCCTCATGGGAGATGTAGTTTTCCATTTCAAATATGGAAGTATCCTGATTCGTGCTTCTCTATTAAATGACCTCATTAATTTCCTGCAGACGCCATGCGCCTGAGTCCTGACAGTACATCCCCCTCCCATGCATCTCCTAGGTCCAGGCTTAGAGGGATTCCTGATGTGGAAGGCTCGCACCACCTCCGGAGCGTGGACATTGATGCAGGGCTCCCACGAATCATCCTCTGAGGTGTACCCCTTCCATGACACTAAATACCACAGAAGCCCCTTACGATACGCAGCGTCCTTGATTCTCTGCACCTCATATTCCACCTGGCTGTCCTTCAGCACAGGCGGAACTGCTTTACATATGGATCGACCTGCATGTTTCAACAAACTACAGTGAAAGGAAGGATGAATCCTCATATGAACGGGCAGTCGCAACTTGTACACCACAGGGTTGATTTGCTTGATCACGGTGTAAGGACCGATGTACTTAGGATGGAAAACACTGCGTAACTTGAAGCGGATGTTTTTGGTAGACAACCATACACTGTCTCCAATCCAAAATGTAGGCCCTACTTGCCGATGCTTGTCCGCCAATTTTTTATATTGCACCTTGGCGTGTCGCAGCTGTACCTGTATTTTTTTTATGAACCTCTTGAATGTCTTGCACACGTTCTCTCACAGATGGCACTGTCACTTGGGTCACAGGGAGAGTGACCGGAAGAATCTTCGGATGAAAACCATATGTAGCAAACCATGGAGATACCCCTGTAGCGCTATGCATTGCGTTGTTGTAGGCTAGTTGAGCCAGCCACAATAGAGATACCCATGAGTCCTCCGCATCGTCTGCCTAACATCATAGATACTTCTTGAGGGTCTGATTGAGCCTTTCTGTCTGCCCATCCGTTTGCGGATGGAAACTCGTGGACAGAGCTGAAGAGATCTGCAATGTCTTACACCAGGATTGCCAAAACCGCGCCGTGAATTGAGGGCCCCTATCCGAAATGATCACTTCTGGAAGCCCATGCAACCGAACCACGTTGTTTAATAGTAACTGCGCTGTTTGTCTTGCAGTGGGTAAATTACGACATGGAATGAAATGTCCCATTTTCGTGAGACTATCGACTACCACCAAGATAGCCGAGTGACCTTGAGTCTTTGGTAGTCCAGTGATGAAATCAAAACTTATGCTCTTCCATAGCCGATCTGGGGTAGACAAAGGCATCAATTGACCTGTGGGTTTAGAAGTACTAGCCTTAGCTTTAGCACACACACCGCAGTTCGTGATCCATTGCTGCACATCCGCTTTTATAGCTTCCCACCAAAAGTAACGCTGAAGAAGCTCTATTGTCTTGGTGTTTCCTGGATGTCCGGCCATCTTTGACTCATGACACCAACCAAAGGCCTTTAGCTGTGTTTCCTTAGTAGGTAAGAACAACTGATTTCTGTAGAAAGGCAAGCCCTGTTTGATACTACGATGAGTACCTTGAGTGACCCACACATCCCATGAAGGACATGGTTTAGCTTCTTTCACTGACTTCATGAATGTGTCTATTATGATTACACACAGCACCTTGGAGGGTTGGATAATGGTTTCCATGGATGTGTCTCGTACTTCTTCCCCCACCGAGTGCCTGGACAAAGCATCTGCCTTCCAGTTCTCGATGCCTGGCCGATTTGTGACAACAAAATTGAAATCAGCAAAAAACAACATCCAACGCATTTGTCTTTGAGTCAATTGCCTTGCAGTTCTCAAAAATTGGAGATTTCGATGGTCCGTATAGACGGTGACAGTATGTTGAGCCCCCCACAAGTGGTGTCTCCATTCCTGAAATGCTCGTTTGATAGCCAATAGTTACTTCTCTGCGATAGTGTAATTCAGTTCAGCAGGATTGAGTTTTTTGGACATGTAGGCTATGGGATGTAGTTGACCTGTGTTTTTGTTTCTCTGTGACAATATTGCTCCTATTGCCTCGTTGGACGCATCAGCCTCCACTATGAAGGGGGCTTCAGGATTAGCATGGCTCAACACTGGTGCTGTAGTGAACGCCTCTTTCAAAAAACTGAAGGCTTCTGAGGTTTCAACCGACCAGCAAAAACAAACTCCTTTTCTTAATAGTCTGGTTATGGGTGCCACTACTTGGGAGAAACGATGTATAAACCTCCTACAGTAGTTAGCAAAAGACAAAAAGCATTGCACGTCTTTCACACTGCGGGGTTCAGGCCATTCTTGCACAGCTTCCACTTTTCTTTCAGCCATACGAAAACCAGAGGAACAAAGCATGACCCCCAAGAATTCCACCTCCAACACGTTGAACTCACACTTGCTCAGCTTGCAATACAGTCTATGCTGTCTTAGTTTACTCAAAACTAACCCCACATGTGCCTTGTGCTCTTCGTCATTCGCTGAGTATATTAGAATGTCGTCAATGTATACGACTACGAATTTATCCAAATATTCCATTAACACCTCATTCAAAAAGTACTGGAATGCTGCAGGGGGGTTGCACAAGCCGAAAGGCGTAACCGTATACTCAAACAATCCGTATCTTGTTTTAAAAGCAGTTTTTCACTTGTCCCCTGCTCTCATTCGTACCAGATGATATGCACCCCTTAAATCCAATTTAGTATACACTGTGGCTTCCTTGACCTGATCCAACAGAACAGAGATCAAAGGAAGAGGGTAACGATTTTTTACAGTGTTTTTGTTTAACATGCGAAAGTCTATGCAAGCACGCAACTCCTTGTTAGCTTTAGAAATAAAGAACAGTGGTGAAGCAGCAGGAGAACGGGATGGTCTTATGAACCCTATGGATGTGTAGTGATCCAAATATTCTTTCAGGTGCCTCGTTTCTGGTTCTGACAAAGCGTAAACTCTACAGGATGGTAGAGTAGCACCTGGAACCAGATCTATTTGACAATCATACTCCCAGTGAGGGGGCAAAGACTCAGCTTGACTCTTGTTGAAAACCTCCCTGTATTCTGCATAGCATAAGGGTAACGTTGTTTCTTTTTCTGCCGCTGTAGCTATCATGAACTGTTGTACCGTTGCTAATGAGTGAACAGGGGAGTTCTGTATGCATATAAGCTGGCATTCTACGGAAAGAAATTGCAAAGACTTTTCCTTCCAATCAATGGAGGGGATATGCAATCTCAGCCAAGGCATCCCCAAAATAATTTCGTACTGAGGGGCCTCTATAATATTGAATGTGATGGTTTCTACATGTCTGGGTATTCCGTCTTTGATGGTTAAGGTGACTGGTTTGGTTTGTTCAGTTATGGGACCAGACTTTAAAGGTTGGCCATCTACGGCTAATACCTTTCCAGGAGAGGCTCTAGGGACCGTAGGGAGAGAAAGCTTGTGTACCAATCCTGTATCTATGAAATTCCCAGTGGCCCCAGAATCAATCATGGCTTCTATCTGTTGTTCAATGTCTTCCACCTGCACCCCTACTGGAACCAAAATGTGTGACTCACTTTCGTCACGGTAAGGAGAGGATAAGGAAGGTACCTTCCATTCAGATTCAAGGTCTAGTACAGACGGTAAACCGTCTGGTGTCGGAAGAACTGAGACGGCTACATTCTGGGTTGTGTACTTTGAGAAAGGTTTCTTAGGTTTCTTTGGACAATCCCGGACATAATGTCCCTTTAGACCACAACACATGCACAAGCCTTTCATTCTACGGGACTCCTTCTCCTCCTTGGTAAGAGGAACCCTTACCGCCCCAACCTCCATAGGCTCCGTAGTAGTCTCACTAGTACCTAGGGGCTTGCGGTAAGGTCTGTCATATTGACATACTGCTCTCTTTTTCTCTCCAGACCTTTCAGATAATCTGTCATCCAATCTCAGAGTCAAATTCATGAGATCCATACAGGTACAAGGTTGAGGCTCGATTTGCGCCAAAATGTCTTTCATGTCATCCCTCAGTCCTTGATAGTACAAGGACATCCTTTTTTCTTCTGGCCAGGCAGATTCAGCTACCAACCGGTTAAAGGAGGTCATATAAGTAATGAGGTCTTTCTTACCTTGTCTTAATTCAAGCAATTCCCTGTCTGCACTAAATGTAGTAGCCCTTCTGTCAAACACTCATTCAAACTCAGCCCTGAATGCATTCCAGTCCGAGAGAACTGGGTCGTTGTTTTTGACCAGGGGGACTGCCCAATTGGCTGCATCACCTGCTAGATAGGAAATGGCAAAAGCGACACGTGAATTGTTGTTCGGGAAGGCAGCGGGTTTACACGAAAAATGCAACAGGATCTGCGTTAAAAACACCTGTACCCTATGTGGATCACCCGAAAACCTTTCTGGGGAAGCTAAAGAGATCTGTGGGGACACTTGGACCTGTATCTGGGAGGCTGCGGCATCGAATGGATTCTGCTGCAACTTCTCTACCTTTTCTTTCAAGGCCGCGGTTTCTGCCCTGGAGTGAGCTAGCTCCTGTCTTACCGCATCTAATACCTGTAGGACATCATTCATAGTGGCCATAATGAAATCGAACGGACCAGGAGGAGTTAACAACGTGGGTGCGTAATTCTGTCAAGGCTTCCACCTGGCACGGGTGAAAGAAGGAACTCCTCAGGATCCGAACGATGCTCAAATGGGTCCACCTCTTGATACCCCCAATTCCGATGTGTGAAACAGAATATTAGGGTGATCAAGCGAGGGAAGGGATAGGAAGGAAACAGCTGGGAAGAAGGAGAAACCTGAAAGAAGAGAGAGACAAGATTAAACACATGGAAGAAACTACTCTCAATAATTCTCGCTAAATAAGGGAACACCACATACCTCAACCAAGAGTACGCTGTTCTCTCACTCAGTTCATGCCGCCATTCAACTGCCCCAATATGTGTACACTATCCTTTAAACCAGAAAACAAGAAGAGATATTAGTCTCCACATATGTACTATCATACACCATCAAGCGTTTGCACCATACTCGGTTTCATACATACCCCTCAAAATAGTCAAAGAGATCAAAAAGGATATGCCGAAGTCTTCTCAAAAAATAAAGAAATGAGTAATCCAAGCAAACGTGCATATAATTGCGAAGGAATCATAAAGTTGAGTCGAGACGTGAAAACCCAACAGCCCCTAGTTACTTCTTTACTCCAAGGAAAAACATAGCAGTATCCGAAGTCAATACGTTCCCAAATCCAGATAACGATTATAAAGAAAAACGTCTCTAGTTCCAAGTTATTAGTTCATAACTTTCAGGTATTAGTCAATACTAAAATTCAGGCCACACAGTTGTTTGCTTCCTGAGGGCTGGACTAGCCCCATGCGACACGGATGCAGTTACCTCACTGAAGTGCCACGTCAACTCCAATCAGCGGTGAATCAAGAAGACGGCAGCTTTCTCCTGCCGCCACCGCCCAAGAACATCAAGCTCACCTCCGTGGCTTGAGAAGCTCTGTCAATCTCCTCACCTCTGGAAACCAGACACGGACATGAAAAGGAAGGAATATAACTTCCTCAGCCCTCCGCAGCCTGGCATCAAACGGAAAACATCCACGCGTAGGATCACTAAATCAGACCTTCGTGGGAAACAAAGTATCACAACAGAATTACGCACGTTGTCCGACGTGCCTTGTCCATATATAACGGCCCTGGATTGGCCCATCAAAACTACAAAAACACCCATTGCCTCATGGGAGATGCAGTTTTCCATTTCAATTATGGAAGTATCCTGATTCGTGCTTCTCTATTAAATGACCTCATTCATTTCCTGCAGACGCCATGCGCCTGAGTCCTGACAGTACATCCCCCTCCCATGCGTCTCCTAGGTCCAGGCTTAGAGGGATTCCTGATGTGGAAGGCTCGCACCACCTTCGGAGCGTGGACATTGATGCAGGGCTCCCACGAATCATCCTCTGAGGTGTACCCCTTCCATGACACTAAATACCACAGAAGCCCCTTACGATACGCAGCGTCCTTGATTCTCTGCACCTCATATTCCACCTGGCCATCCTTCAGCACAGGCAGAACTGCTTTACGTCTGGATCGACCTGCATGTTTCAACAAACTACAGTGAAAGGAAGGATGAATCCTCATATGGACGGGCAGTCGCAACTTGTACACCACAGGGTTGATTTGCTTGATCACGGTGTAAGGACCGATGTACTTAGGATGGGAAACACTGCGTAACTTGAAGCGGATGTTTTTGGTAGACAACCATACACTGTCTCCAATCCAAAATGTAGGCCCTATTTGCCGATGCTTGTCCGCCAATTTTTTATATTGCACCTTGGCGTGTCGCAGCTGTACCTTCATTTTTTTTATGAACATCTTGAATGTCTTGCACACGTTCTCTCACAGACGGCACTGTCACTTGGGTCACAGGGAGAGTGACCGGAAGAATCTTCGGATGAAAACCATATATAGCAAACCATGGAGATACCCCTGTAGCGCTATGCATTGCGTTGTTGTAGGCTAGTTGAGTCAGCCACAATAGAGATACCCATGAGTCCTCCGCATCGTCTGCCTAACATCATAGATACTTCTTGAGGGTCTGATTGAGCCTTTCTGTCTGCCCATCCGTTTGCGAATGGAAACTCGTGGACAGAGCTGAAGAGATCTGCAATGTCTTACACCAGGATTGCCAAAACCGCGCCGTGAATTGAGGGCCCCTATCCGAAATGATCACTTCTGGAAGCCCATGCAACCGAACCACGTTGTTTAATAGTAACTGCGCTGTTTGTCCTGCAGTGGGTAAATTACGACATGGAATGAAATGTCCCATTTTCGTGAGACTATCGACTACCACCAAGATAGCCGAGTGACCTTGAGTCTTTGGTAGTCCAGTGATGAAATCAAAACTTATGCTCTTCCATGGCCGATCTGGGGTAGACAAAGGCATCAATTGACCTGTGGGTTTAGAAGTACTAGCCTTAGCTTTAGCACACACACCGCAGTTCGTGATCCATTGCTGCACATCCGCTTTTATAGCTTCCCACCAAAAGTAACGCTGAAGAAGCTCTATTGTCTTGGTGTTTCCTGGATGTCCGGCCATCTTTGACTCATGACACCAACCAAAGGCCTTTAGCTGTGTTTCCTTAGTAGGTAAGAACAACTGATTTCTGTAGAAAGGCAAGCCTTGTTTGATACTACGATGAGTACCTTGAGTGACCCACACATCCCATGAAGGACATGGTTTAGCTTCTTTCACTGACTTCATGAATGTGTCTATTATGATTACACACAGCACCTTGGAGGGTTGGATAATGGTTTCCATGGATGTGTCTCGTAATTCTTCTCCCACCGAGTGCCTGGACAAAGCATCTGCCTTCCTGTTCTCGATACCTGGCCGATATGTGACAACAAAATCGAAATCAGCAAAAAACAACATCCAACGCATTTGTCTTTGAGTCAATTGCCTTGCAGTTCTCAAAAATTGGAGATTTCGATGGTCCGTATAGACGGTGACAGTATGTTGAGCCCCCCACAAGTGGTGTCTCCATTCCTGAAATGCTCGTTTGATAGCCAATAGTTACTTCTCTGCGATAGTGTAAATCAGTTCAGCAGGATTGAGTTTTTTGGACATGTAGGCTATGGGATGTAGTTGACCTGTGTTTTTGTTTCTCTGTGACAATATTGCTCCTATTGCCTCGTTGGACGCATCAGCCTCCACTATGAAGGGGCTTCAGGATTAGCATGGGTCAACACTGGTGCTGTAGTGAACGCCTCTTTCAAAAAACTGAAGGCTTCTGAGGCTTCAACCGACCAGCAAAAACAAACTCCTTTTCTTAATAGTCTGGTTATGGGTGCCACTACTTGGGAGAAACGATGTATAAACCTACTGCAGTAGTTACCAAAACCCAAAAAGCATTGCACGTCTTTCACACTGCGGGGTTCAGGCCATTCTTGCACAGCTTGCACTTTTCTTTCAGCCATACGAAAACCAGAGGAACAAAGCATGACCCCCAAGAATTCCACCTCCAACACGTGGAACTCACACTTGCTCAGCTTGCAATACAGTCTATGCTGTCTTAGTTTACTCAAAACTAACCCCACATGTGCCTTGTGCTCTTCGTCATTCGCTGAGTACATTAGAATGTCGTCAATGTATACGACTACGAATTTATCCAAATATTCCATTAACACCTCATTCAAAAAGTACTGGAATGCTGCAGGGGGATTGCACAAGCCGAAAGGCATAACCGTATACTCAAACAATGCGTATCTTGTTTTAAAAGCAGTTTTTCACTTGTCCCCTGCTCTCATTAGTACCAGATGATATGCACCCCTTAAATCCAATTTAGTATACACTGTGGCTTTCTTGACCTGATCCAACAGAACAGAGATCAAAGGAAGAGGGTACCGATTTTTTACAGTGTTTTTGTTTAACATGCGAAAGTCTATGCAAGCACGCAACTCCTTGTTAGCTTTAGAAATAAAGAACAGTGGTGAAGCAGCAGGAGAACGGGATGGTCTTATGAACCCTATGGATGTGTAGTGATCCAAATATTCTTTCAGGTGCCTCGTTTCTAGTTCTGACAAAGCGTAAACTCTACAGGACGGTAGAGTAGCACCTGGAACCAGATCTATTTGACAATCATACTCCCTGTGAGGGGGCAAAGACTCAGCTTGACTCTTGTTGAAAACCTCCCTGTATTCTGCATAGCATAAGGGTAACGTTGTTTCTTTTTCTGCAGCTGTAGCTATTATGAACTGTTGTACCGTTGCTAATGAGTGAACAGGGGAGTTCTGTATGCATATAAGCTGGCATTCTGCGGAAAGAAATTGTAAAGACTTTTCCTTCCAATCAATGGAGGGGATATGCAATCTCAGCCAAGGCATCCCCAAAATAATTTCGTACTTGGGGGCCTCTATAATATTGAATGTGATGGTTTCTACATGTCTGGGTATTCCGTCTTTGATGGTTAAGGTGACTGGTTTGGTTTGTTCAGTTATGGGACCAGACTTTAAAGGTTGGCCATCTACAGCTAATACCTTTCCAGGAGAGGCTCTAGGGACCGTAGGGAGAGAAAGCTTGTGTACCAATCCTGTATCTATGAAATTCCCAGTGGCCCCAGAATCAATCATGGCTTCTATCTGTTGTTCAATGTCTTCCACCTGCACCCCTACTGGAACCAAAATGTGTGACTCACTTTCGTCACGGTAAGGAGAGGATAAGGAAGGTACCTTCCATTCAGATTCAAGGTCTAGTACAGACGGTAAACCGTCTGGTGTCGGAAGTACTGAGACTGCTACATTCTGGGTCGTGTACTTCGAGAAAGGTTTCTTAAGTTTCTTTGGACAATCCCAGACATAATGTCCCTTTAGACCACAACACATGCACAAGCCTTTCATTCTACGGGACTCCTTCTCCTCCTTGGTAAGAGGAGCCCTTACCGCCCCAACCTCCATAGGCTCCGTAGTACTCTCACTAGTACCTAGGGGCTTGCGGTAAGGTCTGTCATATTGACATACTGCTCTCTTTTTCTCTCCAGACCTTTCAGATAATCTGTCATCCAATCTCAGAGTCAAATTCATGAGATCCATACAGGTACAAGGTTGAGGCTCGATTTGCGCCAAAATGTCTTTCATGTCATCCCTCAGTCCTTGATAGTACAAGGACATCCTTTTTTCTTCTGGCCAGGCAGATTCAGCTACCAACCGGTTAAAGGAGGTCATATAAGTAATGAGGTCTTTCTTACCTTGTCTTAATTCAAGCAATTCCCTGTCTGCACTAAACGTAGTAGCCCTTCTGTCAAACACTCATTCAAACTCAGCCCTGAATGGATTCCAGTCCGAGAGAACTGGGTCGTTGTTTTTGACCAGGGGGACTGCCCAATTGGCCGCATCACCTGCTAGATAGGAAATGGCAAAAGCGACACGTGAATTGCTGTTCGGGAAGGCAGCGGGTTTACACGAAAAATGCAACAGGATCTGCGTTAAAAACACCTGTACTGTTGTGGTCTGTGGTAGAAAGTAGACGCTGGTAGCCAAGTAGATTTAACATGTACCTTTAATCTGTAGTCGGTTCAAGTACATCCAGATGGTTGGTAAGTACAACAGACAGGTAGTCCAGGTAACAGGTGAAGTATAAGTAGATTAACCAGTAGTCAAGCCATTAGTTCCAGGTAGTAGGAAACACCTTGTAGTAGCAAACCCCACCAGGAGCAGCCTGCCTGCTGCTCAGCCCCTCTCTAACTGTCGTTCCTCACTCACCAGACACCCAACATTCCGTGCATCACTGCATTCCCAACATTCTACAGTAAACATGCACTCTGGCTGAGCAGCAGGAAGAATAGGTGAAATGTATAACAGAATAACTATGCAGGGCATAACATATCCCTTTCCTTTTAAAATGAACAACAAAAGAGTAACAATACTGCATGAGAAGAACTATACACAAAAATGTACAAATGCAAGAAATAGTTCTACTGCATGAGAAGAACTATACACAAAAATGTACAAATGCAAGAAATAGTTCTACTGCATGAGAAGAACTATACACAAAAATGTACAAATGCAAGAAATAGTTCAAAACCCAGGGATGTGAAATAAAGTAAACATCACGGGAGGGTCAGAGCTATTCAAAACAGAGAGAATGGATGGTTTACGTACAACAATGGAGTAAAAAGACCCATCCTCTCCCAATAAATATAATGAACAAAGTTCCTTGTAAATTGCAGAGGGCAAAAACAAACCCGCAACTACAATCCCTTCTGCAAGGGAACAAATCAATAGTCAAGATTCCTCACGTAAGGAAACTTACATTTGCTGTGAAAGTGGGCTTAAAACCAAGCTTTCACCCCTCATAAGAGGTACTAACACTAGGGACTGTGACCCATAAAGTCCAGTAAGACTTTATACATGTATATGGGACCATAAACTATGTAAATACACCCTGTGTAGGGGAACCGTACCCATAAACCCAAAACCCACCCCGTGTAAGGGTTACATGAAATGTTGATTGGAGAAATCCCCAAAACATACCCCGCGTAGGGGTTACCAAACAACAACTGTAAATGGGAATTGTACCCATGACTAAAACCAACCCAGTGTAAGGGTTACCTGTTATGTTAATCGGCGGAGACCCGATAAACATACCCCGTGTCAGGGTTACTAAACAAACAACTGTACCTGTGAAACACACTCATGAACTCACCCCTGTGTAGAGGCTGCGTGTAACGCTTAAAGAGAAAAGAAGAACTCACAATACCCACCCCTGCGTAGGGGCCATGTGTAACATGTACCTAAACCCATGACCATCCCTCATGTAAGGGAAAACTTACCCCGTGTAAGGGTTCACCTCTCTGTAACTCTTTATGGGAAATGGAACATGTGCCTAAACCATCTCTCATTTAAGGAGAATAAAGTGCAGCTAATCACTGAAAAGAAGACTAAAACGTCCCCAACGTAAGGGAAACTAAACTGTGAAAGGTGGAAGTCCAAACACTGTAAACTGTAATATAAATAAGACATTCAAAATTGTCACATTAATACTGAACAGTGAGGCATTGAACATGGAGCTTACAGATACAGATTTGCCAACATTGAACTCCATGTATAAAACAGACAAGCAGTACAAGCAGTTCGAATAAATTCAATTCAATTTTCCAGCTTGTCACTAGATGGCAGCGTAACACAGGGCAGTGAATACAGAAAAAAAAAACTAGCTGCATTAATTCACGATCTCACAATTTTTAACAATACCACCACGAACAAAAATGAGACGCTGTATATGCCGTTAAGACACTGTCGTTCTGACAAACCTCTCGGCCATCTTCTGTCAGTATCAACCAGGATACTACATACCTCTTCCCTTGTGTGAACTGGAGAGCGTCCAACAAACAAAGGCACACCGAGGATTCCTCATAATGTTCACCAAAACCCGCAGCAGAATGAAAACGTGGTTGGCATGGTTTGCAGAAGAGCAACTAGTTCCAAGTATCGGAGGATATCCAAAAAGACTCCGAAGTTGACGATTCTGGACAATGTTCAAGTCGTGAAGACACCGCATTGTCCCCGGCCCTCATGTCGACTTTCACAAAACTTTGCTGGATAAAACACGAACACCGTGGTTGGCAGGAAGAACAGAGAACACCATGACATGCTATGTGACAATGTGCTATCACCAACCCTAAGAAGGCGCCACGCTATCCCACGCCATGCCGGCTGGCTCACGGAACGCCAGTGCCTCAAAACGTTGATGGGCAAACACGGTGCTTCCTAGAACGTCATAAATGCAAGGAGGAACAGCGCGAGAGACTCACACGAAGGTAAGCCTCCTCGCGCTACTGAAGACTCGTGCCTCAATTTCAAATTCAAAATGACAGTTGCAAAGTCCCCAAAGACATCAGGTCTCAGAATAGACCAACAATAAATTACAAAAATGTGTCTCACCCGACTCTGCTCCCTGTGACACTGCATCTGAGATGCGCCAAAAATGCACCACATCTTGTCACCACGCCATTAACCACTGTCAGGGAGAAACTTGGAATAACCAAAGCTTGCCAAAGGGGCTCCGTGTCACATCCTCAGCTGTCCTTCATGTGAATTCTCCACGCTGAGAATGACCACCACAGTGCACGTTTTCACATCCAAATCAAAGTGTGAACCCAACTGCAGAGATCTCTACGCACATAGAAGATACTAGTAGCACTTAAAGTCCTTTTCCTGGCACCTCCAAAGTAGCAGTCACATCCAGTAGCAGATAGACGTTGCGCAGGACAGATCATGACAAGTGCAGCATACAACACAGTTTAAACATGTTTAAATTCATTAACAAAGGACAATCTTTCCTTGATGGCACAGGCAACACACAGTACAGCATGCTTACGTTGGGGCTGTCCGTTGTCCAGGACACTGGTGGGGTTACTGAGTATGCTGTACTAGACTCTTTTGTTGCGATGACTCCTCTTGTGATACTTGTCGTGTTGCCTCTTGTAAGCTTGTTGTAGCGTTGTTTCATAGTTGACTGTAAGGCTTGTGGCTCCTTCTCACCCTGTGGACTGGTTACAGATGTCATCTTATGCTTTCTTGTTCAATTGTGGAGAAAATTAAGCACGTGGGAAAGTCTCCAACTCCCATCCTCGTCGCCAAAATATGTTGTGGTCTGTGGTAGAAAGTAGACGCTGGTAGCCAAGTAGATTTAACATGTACCTTTAATCTGTAGTCGGTTCAAGTACATCCAGATGGTTGGTAAGTACAACAGACAGGTAGTCCAGGTAACAGGTGAAGTATAAGTAGATTAACCAGTAGTCAAGCCATTAGTTCCAGGTAGTAGGAAACACCTTGTAGTAGCAAACCCCACCAGGAGCAGCCTGCCTGCTGCTCAGCCCCTCTCTAACTGTCGTTCCTCACTCACCAGACACCCAACATTCCGTGCATCACTGCATTCCCAACATTCTACAGTAAACATGCACTCTGGCTGAGCAACAGGAAGAATAGGTGAAATGTATAACAGAATAACTATGCAGGGCATAACATGTACCCTATGTGGATCACCCGAAAACCTTTCTGGGGAAGCTAAAGGGATCTGTGGGGACACTTGGACCTGTACCTGGGAGGTTGCGGCATCGAATGGATTCTGCTGCAACTTCTCTACCTTTTCTTTCAAGGCCGCGGTTTCTGCCCTGGAGTGAGCTAGCTCCTGTCTTACCGCATCTAATGCCTGTAGGACATCATTCATAGTGGCCATAATGAAATCGAACGGACCAGGAGGAGTTAACAACGTGGGTGCGTAATTCTGGCAAGGCTTCCACCTGGCAAGGGTGAAAGAAGGAACTCCTCAGGATCCGAACGATGCTCAAATGGGTCCACCTCTCGATACCCCCAATTCAGATGTGTGAAACAGAATATTAGGGTGATCAAGCGAGGGAAGGGATAGGAAGGGAACAGCTGGGAAGAAGGAGAAACCTGAAAGAAGAGAGAGACAAGATTAAACACATGGAAGAAACTACTCTCCATAATTCTCGCTAAATAAGGGAACACCACATACCTCAACCAAGAGTACGCTGTTCTCTCACTTCGTTCATGCCGCCATACAACTGCCCCAATATGTGTACACTATCCTTTAAACCGGAAAACAAGAAGAGATATTAGTCTCCACATATGTACTATCATACACCATCAAGCGTTTGCACCATACTCGGTTTCATACATACCCCTCAAAATAGTTAAAGATATCAAAAAGGATATGCTGAAGTCTTCTCAAAAAACAAAGAAATGAGTAATCCAAGCAAATGTGCATATATTTGCGAAGGAATCATAAAGTTGTGAGTCGAGACGTGAAAACCCAACAGCCCCTAGTTACTTCTTTTCTCCAAGGAAAAACATAGGAGTATCCGAAGTCAATACGTTCCCAAATCCAGATAACGATTATAAAGAAAACGTCTCTAGTTCCAAGTTATTAGTTCATAACTTTCAGGTATTAGTCAATACTAAAATTCAGGCCACACAGTTGTTTGCTTCCTGAGTGCTGGACTAGCCCCAGGCTGCAGTTACCTCACTGCAGTGCCACGTCAACTCCAATCAGCGGTGAATCAAGAAGACAGCAGCTTTCTCCTGCCGCCGCCGCCCACGAACATCAAGCTCACCTCCGTGGCTTGAGAAGCTCTGTCAATCTCCTCACCTCTGGAAACCAGACACGGACACGAAAAGGAACGAATACAGCTTCCTCAGCCCTCCGCAGCCTGGCATCAAACGAAAACATCCACGCGTAGGATCACTAATTCAGACCTTCGTGGGAAACAAAGTATCACTACAGAATTACGCAAGTCGTCCGACGTGCCTTGTCTGTATATAACGGCCCTGGATTGGCCCATCAAAACTACAAAAACACCCATTGCCTCATGGGAGATGTAGTTTTCCATTTCAATTATGGAAGTATCCTGATTCGTGCTTCTCTATTAAATGACCTCATTCATTTCCTTCAGACGCCATGAGCCTGAGTCCTGACAGAAGGCCCCGGAGCGGAGACGCAGCGAGGGAGACACAGGTGAACGGCGCAGGGGACATAAGCTCAGCACAGAGAAGACTCGCAAGGGGAGGAGAGATCTGAAGCGCAATAAGGCAAGACATGCAGACAAAAGATAGGAAATGACGGGCGAGGGGTTTGAAGTCGGAGCAGAACTGAAGAAGATGTCACTGCTGGGCCCTGGGACTTTCGATGGCCTGTGGTGTATGGAAGAACTGAACAAGGTCTCGGAGGCATGTGGACCCAACAGGGGGTAAGAGTATTGTGCTCTGGATGCAGGGTGCTTGCTTTAGTCCAGGAGGAACTATTGGACACCACATGGGAGGGGGATGGGAGGGAAGAGGTTGCTGGCAGGTCCACGTTCCCGATGTTAGTCAAGTTGGGAGGGGTCGACAGGCTCTCTACTGAGTTGGGGGGGGCGGGCATTTGGGGCTCTGTCAGGCAGGGATGAAGGGTGGGGGGACCGAGAGGGGGAGGGAGGGAGAGGAAAAAGTTTAAATGTTATAGCATGTTGGCTATTGTTTTTCATAAATTGAGCAGGGCAAGCAGAGAATACATGTGTGCATAATTTAAATACAGTACTATATTTACATACCCTCACGGGGATCTATGTGGGCATAGTCCTGGTGGGTACAAAACATAGTCCCAAAATAACAGCACCACAAACAGTGACATGACAGGGCAAGCATCAACGGAACTTAAATTGATGACCTGGAATGTTAGCGGGTTGGGCAATAAGATAAAACGTGGTATAGTTTTGCAATACATTAAGAGGCACTCCCCTGACATGGTACTGCTGCAAGAAACTCATCTCATGGGGAACACTTGTTGTGCCCTCAATCGCGGGGGGTACGAAATGAAGGTATATACATCGGGTTCCAGAGGCACAGGTATCCTTCTAAAGAAGAGCTTCCCCTTGATAATTAATAAGACTTGGTCTGCTAGATTAGGGAGATATGCAGCACTGTCCGGGACATGGGAGGGAGGTGTGGTGAACATACTTTCAATATATGTCCCCCCAACGCTGAAAGAATCAACATTGGAAGATCTAGGTGCCCTGATGTTGGCACTTCCAACAGGTCGACTTTTCATGGGGGGCGACTTTAATATGACGGTGTGTGAGGGCATGAACCGTTGGCCCGTAAGGGCCCAAAGCGTTACCCCCACACGGTTGGTGAGGTTCCTTGATGCTCTGGGCCTCCTGGACGTTTGGAGGACGCTAAATCCTAGCAAGCGGGAATATACTTTCTACTCAGGGGCCCATGGGAGTCGCTCACGTATTGATTACTTGATCACCCCAGCCTCACTTTTCTCATACTTCACTGACATAACACATATGGCGTGGGGAATCTCAGATCACTCCCCCGTTTGGAGGAGATATAGGGTTGGAACCCCACGCGATATGGGCCCTATTCCAATTAACCCCTGGTACCTGAAAGTACCTACAGTCAGGAAGGGTATTACCACAGCTACTGAATACTACTTTCAGGAAAACGTACGCTCAGTCGAGTCAGCCCAGATACTCTGGGAAGCATATAAGACAGTGGTCCGGGGGCAGGCCCTATCTTTGATTGCGGGACACAAACGAGAAAAAAGAGCGAAGGTGACAGAACTCGAGCAGGAAATCCTTGAACTCAAACGTCAAAAAGTAAACGGAGGGGAGGATAGCTTACAACACACATTGGCAATTAAACAGCAGGACTACTCGGACTGGGTGACGGAGGAGGCCAGAAACAAAATTAAAGCGACGCAACACCGCGTCTATGAAGTTGGGGATAAAACAGGAAAGCTGCTGGCGTGGCTGGATCAGAGGGAGAGGGCAAATCGGTGGGTGCCACAAATTACACTAGACACGGGGAGGTTCGGCGAGATCCACGGGAAATTGCAGAAGCCTTCGTAGACTATTATTCAGAGATCTATAACTCAGGCTCGAAGGCAACGACACAAGATGCCTTAGAATTCTTAGCAGATATTTCTCTTCCAGTTGTGACGACGGAGGAAAAACAACTCCTAGAGGCTGACGTCACTGATGAAGAAGTAACACAAGCGCTCCGGGCCCTTAACTCGGGTAAGGCGGGGGGACCAAATGGAATCCCTATAGAACTCTATAAGCTCACAGCTTCTAAAATGACGCCACATTTACTGTCTATGCTTGAGGAGAGTAGAACAGAGAGTGGGTACAATAGTAGTGATTCACAAAGCTGGCAAACCTAGAGATAGCTGCTCCTCTTATCAGCCCATCTCGCTCCTCAATGTGGAGGTTAAGATCTTAGCAAAATTATTGACCATGAGGTTGTTCCCACTATTGTCGACCTTAGTTCATCCAGATCAATCGGGCTTCATGCCCGGTCGTTCCACTGCATTAAATCTCAGGCGCCTACATGGAGTGCTGGGGAGGGCCCCGAGGATTCGGGAGGATGCAGCAGTCCTCTCCCTCGAACCACGGATGGCTTTTGACACCATTGAATGGTCATATATGTTCGCAGTCCTGAGCCGTATGGGGTTCGGTCGCGGTTTTTGTCCTGGATAAAGCTTCTATATGAGAGGCCCCTGGCTCAGGTAGTGGTCAATGGGAAAACCTCGAGAATGTTCCCCCTGCGTAGGGGAACAAGGCAGGGATGTCTATGTCTATGAGGGGGTATTTATAGAGCGCACTGTTACTCCAAGGAGTTTCCTGGGGCTAAAGGCTGAAAGGGGAGCAGCGGGGGAGGAAAGGTTATTGGCATGAGTAGAGCCAGGTTTTCAGTTTCTTTCAGAACAGAGGTGTCGATTCAACGTTTCTCAACTCGGGGGTGTTAGCTAACAGTAGGTTGGAGGAACGGAGAGTTCTTCGTGGGGTATAAAATGAGATCTTGCGTGTGAGGTACTCTGGTCCTGTCCCATACAGGGCTTTCTTGGTAACGAGCAAGGTCTTTTCCTTACTGGGAGCCAGCGAAGGCTCCTCAGAAGGTGGGACACATGCGCATTCCGGGGAAGCTCAAAGATGGTATGGGCTGCTGCATTTCGGACAAGCTGAAGCCTGTCCAGCAAATAACTAGGCATGCCCAGATAGAGACCTTTACCGTAATCCAGCCGGGATATAATCAAGGCTTGAATCACCTGTTGTCTGGCAGCTCTCGACAGAAAAAATAGAAATTTCCGCAAGAGGTGTAACAGGGTAAAGCAGGTGCCTACCACAGCATTGACTTGGGCACGGAAAAGCAGCTGGTTGTCCACTATGAACCCCAGATTTTTCATTACCGAGTTGTTGTTAGCCGTGGGGGCCGGCGCGTCTGCTGGCCAGAAGACCTGCAGCGGTGTCCCAGCGCCCTTGCTGAAGAAGAGTAACTCTGTCTTCCCTGCATTACATTTCAGCTGATTCGCGGCCAGCCACCTGAAAACCGCCGAAAGGCAGGCACTGATTGACAAACCAGGACAGGGCTCGTTGTTCTTCCATGTAAACAACAGCTGCGTGTCATCAGCATAAGACACAGTTTTGCCCCCCAGCGATTCCGCCAACGCGGCTAGGGATGTGAGGTGGATGTTAAACAGGGTCGGACTCAAGGCCGAACCCTGCGGGACCCCAACCTTCAGCTGACGCGAGGCGGCTGAGTAGGGATGGCACCAGACCTCCTGCTCCCTCCCCTCAAGAAAGGATGCCCTTTGTCCCCGCTAACATTTGCATTGATGCTAGAAGCACTGGCGACATGGATAAGGGGGATCCCATAATAAGAGGACTCCGCTGGACGTAGGACTGGGAGGACAAAATATCGCTGTACGCAGATGATATATTGTTATATGTGGCCTCTCCCCGGGCATCCATTGCCAGAATTCCTAATATTGTCAACTCCTTTAGTAAATACTCGGGGTACACAATTAATTGGACAAAATCAGTGGTGTTCGTCCTCAGTGGCCAAAGACCTACCCTCCCATCGGAATGTGAGGCTCAAGTGGTGTCCGAGGGATTCTGATATGTTGGGATATTTGTAACGCCAGACTCAGCTCGGTTTTATGTTCTGAACGTGCTCGGCCCCCTGACGAGACTTCAACATGACGTTCAACACTGGCGGGCTCTCCCGGTGTCTCTACTGGGTAGGGCAGCGCTTTTCAAAATGATGGCGCGCCGAGATATTTGTACATGTTACAAAGCACCCCGTATTGGGTCACGGAATCATATTTTAAATCGATAGAGGGGACGGTACGGACGCTCCTCAGGGATGGGGGAGCCCCCAGAATCGCGCTTGTGAAGCTGACCCGCAGTTGGTATGAAGGGGGAATCGCTCTACCACATATAGAGTCCTACTGTAGGACGGGCCAATTAGAGACTATAAACCAATGGGTTCACCAGCCACACTCGGAACCTGCCTATAGAATGGACCGGTTAAATCTTCAACCGAGATGGTACCTGCGAGCGCTATACACTGACCCTAGACGCCTCCCAGTGGACGGTCCCACAGAATTGACAGTTAAAGTCTGGCACACAACCCTGGCTAAACTGGGGTGGAAAAATAAAATCACTAAAGCAACCCCTCTGTGGGATTCACAACAATTGGGCACAATGGGGATGAAAGCGGGATTTGGTAAGTGGGACTTGATCGGAATCTCGAGGGTGGGAGACCTGCATACAGGAACAAACATGGAATCGTTTGAGCAACTGCAACAGTCAAACGAATTAGCCCCTACGGAGTTCTTCCGATATTTACAGATTCAGCACGCCATAAGAGCGGTGGTGCCCCGGGGAGAGTCAGTACCGGACTCCACGCCATTGGAGTGTCGGCTCCTAGAGGAGCACCTAACCCGAAAGGCTATATCCCTGACGTATCAGAAACTCATAAATAACACGCCTGATACCTTGGGGAGCCTTTGGGACCGTTGGAGACAAGAGATTAAAGACCTACAGGAGGAGGACTGGCCAGAATTTCTGGCTTCCCCTAAAGAAGTGGCCATTCGGGCCCGCTTCAGACTGATCCAATTAAAAATTCTTCACAGAGCATACATTTCCTGTAACACACTTAAAAAAATGGGTAGGAAACCAGATGCTCTCTGTCATAGAGGATGCGGGAGGAGGGGTCATTCTTCCATATCCTGTGGGAGTGCCAGAGAATCAAACAGTACTGGGAAGCTATAATATCCTGTATGGCAGGAGTTGTGGGTTCGGAGCTAACTTTAGCTCTGAAGTGTTGCATATTAAATGTATGGGAGGACTCCGATCTGGGGCAAGCAGACCGGACCTGAGTTACTCTGGTGTTGCGGGGATTCTGCAGCTACACAGAACTATGCGCAGGAAAACAGGACCTCGGTGTAGGGGTGTACCAACCTACCACCTTAGTACCCAAAATCCCAAAACCGACTAGCAATAGTGTCTCATTCGTTCTCCTCCAAAATCACGAAACTACAAATGATTAGACAACCCAGAACACAACACTCCCGACTCACTCAGGAATCGCGGTAGCAAGACATACCCTTTCGCTCGCTCACTCGTACTTGTCCACAATAAGAATGGTCAGAGTCACTGTTATAGTTCAAAATGTTTATTTTAACTAACTAACTTTAAATTAACTGGATGACACACAATTTGGCTTTCGGAAAGGCCACGGCACCGAGACAGCCCTCATTAAAGCATCAGATGGAATCAGGACGATACTAGACCAAGGTGGTGCTGCTGTCCTGGTGCTGCTGGATTTATCAGCAGCATTTGACACGGTCGATCACGCTACGTTGATCGACCGTGTCTCAACCATCGGTATCAGACACAGGGCTAAAGCCCTTTTAGCCTCCTTCCTTTCCAACCGCACCCAACTAGTGAGTCTAGGCGCTTTCAACTCCCCATCATTTGCCCTCCCGTGTGGTGTGCCACAAGGATCATCTCTGAGTCCGACATTATTTAACATCTAAGTGTCGGACTTGGCCAGAGTCATCAATGCACACGGGATGGGTCGTACATCTTACACCGATGACACACAATTGGTGCTTGCAGTACATAAAATATGATGGAGAAGCCGATGCGGCTAATTTTCAGGATGTAATGGTGGCCATCAGCACGTGGATGGCTAATAACTGCCTAAAATTAAACTCGGAAAAAACTGAGGTGATGATTTTTGGCAATCTCTCCCCGGGTTGGTCCCCCACTTGGTGGCCAGCCAAACTGCGACCACCCCCGTCTCCTGTCTCAAAGGTCAGAAATCTAGGCATCACGTTCGACGACAAGCTGTCCTTCGCATCCCATGCCAACACTGTCGTCTCATCATCCTTTTACACTCTGAGGATGATAAAAAAACTCTTACCATTCCTTCCACTCAGTGCTGGAAAAACCCTCATTAGTACTAATGTCAAAAATTGACTATTGCAACGGTCTCCTAATGAATGCACAAAATAAGGTCCTCAACAAATTACAATTGGTGCAGAACTCAGCCGCCAGGATTCTATCAGGCACCCCCAAGTACAAATCGATCTCAAAGATGTTGCGATAGTTCCACTGGCTACCTATAAGAAGCCGAATCAAATTTAAGGCGCTCTGCATCGCTTTCAAGGCCATGCGCAACAACGGACCTAAGTTCTTGAAGGAAGTTCTTGGCGTCTATGCGCCCAATAGACCCCTGCGCTCATCAACAGCCTTCCTTTTGAGGGTCCCTCGTACTAAGAAAGTCTCATGGGGTGATAGACGATTCACAGTCGCCACCGCCAAACTATGGAATACCCTCTCCCTTCATATCAAGACTAGCCCGACCTTGCTTGTCTTCAGGAAAATGGTAAAAACATGGCTTTTTAACCAATAGTTATCAGCTCCAGGTTTATTCTTGCCGTCCACAGCACCGAGACACCCAAGGGTATTTGTGCGCTTTATAAATTGCATAAATAAATAAAATAAATAAACTATCGTGCTCTATAATGCAGTATACGAGCCACTACCAGCAGCGAAATGCATAAACCTAGAACAATTGGGCGCGGAGCATGCCTGGCCTTAACTCCTTAACCGCAGTGCAAATTACGCAGCGTGCGGGAGTTCTATTAGGTGGGCGGGGCCGCGTCGGCCAACGGACATGCGCAGCACTAGCGAGGTAGTGCTCGCGACGGCCGTTGGCCGACGCACGCACGGAAGGGGTTAAGATGGCCGCTCCTTAAGCTAGCTCCGCATTCCGCCACCGTGATCTGTCAAGAATTTGCTGCCAAGGAGGGGAGTTTTCAAGACTGGAGGGCCGAGAGGGTGTTGCCCTTTGCTTGGTGCCCCCAGCGCTGAAGGAGCAGGAGAAAACGCTGCAGTGGGTCCGGAGCTGCCGATAACGACGTCACCCTCCCCGGCGCTGGCCTAGGACGTGGTCGGCGTTGGGCGCGCTCTCTGAGGGGCCGCGCCGGGGCCTGCACCATACTTCGCGAGCCTCGGATGGCGTGGGGCGTTCGGCTCCCAGATTGACCTGACTGGACTGGCGTTGGATGCGGCGGACTGGCGCTGGAGCCCCGTAAGGTGAGGGCTGGAGCCCCGTGCGCATTGCCGCATCAGATTATTGACCCTCCCCGGGGTACTGACATGACGCCTTGGTCTGCGGGGCCTGCACTGGGTAGTGACTCCTGTTTTGCAGTGGGCCCCCCCCTCCGCACCATTGTCTGCTTGTTGATGTGGTTCATAGTTCCTGCGCCTCCCAAGCATCACCACACGGGTTTCCAGCATAGGTGAAGCCTGTGCCAGTACTGCTGGCTGCCCCACGCATGGATCCCATAGCTCCTATGGACTGTAACAGCAGGCATTAGGTGCCCTCCCTCCGGTGATTAACGGCGAGGCAGGACCCCCCCTACAGCGGCCTGAGCTGTATGGTCCCCGCCTTGTTGCACCACTTTTGCGGCGCTCTGGGCTGTAGTGTTCTCCTGGTTCCGCACGCCTGGAGCCTGTGACCTGGGCTGGAGACATAATTGCTGTAGCGGTGGCTGAGGCGACTGAAGCTGCTGCTCCGGCGAGGAAGATATGAACGCGAAGAGGCGCTATGATGGGTAAGCCAGACAAATCGCAACTAAAGCTGAACTTTGAGCAGCGGAAATCTAGACATTGGGAAGATGCTGCTGACTCTGTGATGTCGGAATCGGAGGCGGGGACGGATGACCCGGTTGGCGATGTCAAATCGATCATAGCCTCCATGCAGAAAGGTTTATCCGCTATAGATGCCAACATTGACACCCTGGCCTACAGAATGGACCGTATGTCTGAGAGGGTAGATAAGCACGCGGAACGTCTAGACATGGCCGAGTGACGAATCACTGATACCGAAGAGGCCCAGACTTCCTCCAACACTGCCCAGAAACAGATAGAAAAGAACTTGGTTGCCTTGCAGGACAGAGCCGAGGATTTGGAAGCCAGATCACGGCGTAGTAACCTGCGCATTACGGGCCTTCCCGAATCCACACGCGACAGGCAACATGGAGTCCTTTATGGAGAAACTACTCACCACGTTGCTGGGCGCTGATACTTTTTCTCCCATGTTTGTCGTCGAGCGGGCGCACCGGTCGTTGGGCCCTAAACCTCCTCCTGGTGCCCCTCCACGTCCTATCATTGCCAAACTCTTGAACTACAGGGACAGAGATGCAGCTCTTCGACGAGCGAGAGAACTGGGTAACTTAACCTATGAAGGTTCCTCTCTCACTTTGTTCCCGGACTTCACTCACTGGACCAGGAGGCCAGGAGACAGTTTGCGCCGCTGAAACGTAAGTTGAGAGATCAGAGCATTGAGTATGCAATGCTATATCCGGCGAGACTGAGAGTGATCCTAGATGGGAGGGCCAAGATTTTTACTGACCCTCAGTCCCTTCAGAAAGCCCTCAAAGACTGGGACAAACTTGATAAACGCAGGAAAGGCTCGACGGAGGGCGACCGAGTGGATGGTGCCGGCGGTAGCCTGGACGACAATGATTGAAGAGTAATCGTTGTCTTTGGAACTTGCTGGGTATTCACGCCCCTGTGTTGACTATATCGATAGTATCTGGGGGATGGAGGGTGAGAGCTTTATAGCGTGCATCACTAACGGACTGCACGGTTTAAGATCCTATTGTTAGTTTGAGTTTGGTATTACTAGCAGGCATCCTCATTTAGCTCAGGCGTGGGGGGCCGGGCGGGGTGGTTGTGGTCTCTGCAGTCGGGAGTTTCAATAATACAGGAATTGTTCAAGTATTATCTTTGGTAACCATTTTTTCTCTCAATGGTGGCTACATTTCAGAAACTTAGTGGCGGGACGGGACGATGGTATAGAACTGTACAGGCGGGTAACATCCGCCCCAATGCGTTTCACGCCTGTTTATCGTGTGTCAATGTCGATTGTTGCATAAGTGTTGTATTTCTTCTATGCATATCAGGGTATTTTAGCAGGGAGGGCGAGAGATCACCGGTGGCCAGTTGGGGATGGCACGGCGTGGGGTGGGGATGGGTTTTTTCTTTCTTTTTTAAGGGTCACATGTATGTCAGAGTCATCAAAGCACAGGGTTGGATGCTTCACACTGCTCTAGGGGTTCACTATGTTCAGTATTGTAGGGTATGTCACAACATGGCCCCAGGTTAGGTTCTAGAAGGCTTTTGCTGCTAACGTGGGTGAACCCTAGATCCGGTCTTTAGCTTGAGAGTCATGGTACAGACCCGGCTGGACGATTTGTTATATCAAGATGCTATGGGAGGGATGTTGAGTTCCTAATTGTCAACTCGTATGGGCCGAATTATGATGATCCCCAATTTTATCACTCAATATTCTCACTTATCAGAGACAGTACTGAAATGCCGGTGCTCTGGGGGGGGGATTTCAGTTGCGTTATTGATCCAGCATTGGATCGCTTGAGGGGCCCGCCTAGACCCCCATCGGCTGCCGCTAGAGCTGTGGCTGATATGGAGAGCTAGCTGTGGACGTATGGAGAGCTAGGTCCTCTGTCAGGGGCGGGTTTACGCATTATTCAGCTCCCCACAATATTCATACTCGCATAGATTACTGGTTTATTTCTGGCGCGTTAATAGCCAGGGTGCAGGACTGCGCAGTCTTGGCTCGCTCTTTTTCAGATCACTCTCCTGTAATGTTGACGCTAGAGGTTCCCCCCAGGGGCCCTCTCCCTTTTCAGTGGTGATTCCCGCCATACTCCCTGCTAGATGTGGTTTTTAAAGCTGACTTAGCTGCTGCCATTGAGGAATTTTTTGCTATTAACATCGGGTCGGTTGACTCCTTTGCCACAGTGTGGGAGACCTTCAAGGTCTTCATTCGCGGGGTTGCTATTAGTAAGCATGCTGGAGTCCTCCGCTTCATTAGAGGTAGACTTTCCCTTCTGGAAGGCCGATTGAGGGAGCTGGAGGCTGCTTTGGTTATTAATAACGGTTCACAGATTTTAGACCAACTCAAGACCACACTAGTTGAATACCACGAGGTGGCGGACAGCGAAATCAAACATATGGGGAAATACGCTCTGGCCCGTACCTACTGAGAAGGGGACAGACCGGGCTCAATACTGGCGATGCTGGCACGCCACAGATCTGGGTCCGGGGTCGTTGCAGAGATCCTAGACGAGGATGGCTTCGTCTTAAACGGGCAGATGGATATAGTTAGTCGGTTTTGTAGATATTACCAGGACTTGTACAGTTCTAAAGTTGCCCCGGGGATGAACATATATTGAATTACCTGGAATATATCAAACTGCTGTGGCTGACTGATGGTCATCGGGAATACCTGATGCGACCCTTGGACGCTGCCGAGATTCGCGCAGCGTTGAACTCCATGCGGGATGGGAGTTCCCCGGGTCTCACAGTGCCCTTTTATAAGGCTTTTAGTGACATGTTGATTCCCCACCTGAGTACACTGTTCCAGAAGATGGGGGAAACCGGTATCATGCCTCCTTCCATGTGCGAGGCGCGATAGTAAAGCTGTTAAAACCCGGCAAGGCCCCTCAAGAGTGCTCATCCTATTGACCCTTGTCGCTCATAAACGTTGACACTAACGTTTTTGCCAAGATATTGGCTAATTGATTATCCCCTCTTCTCCCCCTGCTGGTTGGCCCGGAGCAAGTCGTCTTTATCCCGGGCCGCTCCTTAGCCGGCAATCTGAGAACCGTCTTTGGCGCTCTTCAACATGTGCGACCAGAGGTTAAGTCGGCTGCAGTGTTTCTGGACGCTGAGAAAGCCTTCGATTCAATCGAATGGAAATACATGCTGGCGGTTCTGCAACGCCTGGGCGTGGGGGAGGTTCAACTGGTATCAGTGCTATACAATTCTCCTTTGGCGCGAGTGCGCATTGGAGATATGGTCTCCTCACCTATTCAGATTTCCAGGGGCACCAGACAAGGGTGCCCTTTGTCCCCACTACTTTACGCGGTAGCAGCGGAACCTTTGTTGAGGGCTCTGCGCGAGTATCACAGCCACGGGGGTCTCCATTTTCCCGGCTACAATCTTATTGTCTCTGCATACGCGGATGACATGCTCTTATACATTCGTAATCCGGACTCTAATCTCTCCCCAATAATTCGTGAGGTGCTGAGGTTTGGTGGACTTTCAGGGCTTAAAATCAATTGGGATAAGTCTATAATTTTCCCGCTCACTCCAGCTACAGCACCGACCCCATTAGATTATCCTATTCAGTGGACATCCGATCCGGTTAGATACTTGGGAATCCAAGTCCACTCTGAAGCGGAGCAAGTCCTCAGGGCAAACTACGGCAGGGCTATCGCCAAGTTGGCGGAGGATGTTGCTAGGTGGATTCGGCTCCCCCTCTCGTTGGTTGGGCGGGTCTCCTTGATGAAATTGATTGTACTCCCCCGCTTCCTCTTTCTCTTTGTCAATATACCTATAGTGGTACCCCAACACATGTTTAGAGAGCTGCGGACATTGATGTGCAAACTGGCATGGGGAGGCAAAACTCCGCGTGTCAAGCTAGACATACTCACTTTGCCCTACGCTGCGGGCGGACTAGGCGCACCTGATTTAGAACTTTATTACAGGGTGGCGCAGGGTTCGCATGCTCATAGCTGGGTACATGGGCCACCGGGTCTCCCGCATCTTCAGATAGAGCGGGTGGCCGCTAGCCCTGACCATCTCCTGCGTTTGCTGACCCAGGCGCCAATCAGGCGCTGTGGGGTTCTTGACTCCGTTAACTCTATAGTCCACGCTTGGCACATGTTGCTGAAAAACAGGCAGGGGCTCAGTTATACTCTCCTCTCTTGCCAGTAAGCTGGTGTCAATGGTTCGCTCTCAGCTCGGAAGGCGGTGCACTTTGCTCACTGAATACCCTGCACGTGAAGGTAATGGACGATCTCTTTAAGGACCGGAGGGTACGCACGTGGGAGGAGGTGGTGGCAGGTTTATCTAACCATACAACTTTAACACAATTTCATTTTTTTAGAACTTGCCACGCTCTGAGAGCTCTGTTGGGTGATGAGCTCCAAGAACCTTCGGAGCTTCCTGCCTTCTCTATTCTCTTGCGCTCAGAATCCCCGGTTAAACTAATCTCGAAACTCTATGCCTCATCACAAATAACGAATAATACACACTATTCTAAAGCGCGACTCGGGTGGCAGCACGATTTGGGAGCTCCCTTGGCCGATGATATTTGATACTACTGCTGTGCCGTTACACAAACGGTCTCACTCAACGGCAGACATAGATTGGTGCACTTCAAGTTTCTAAATAGAGTCCATTACACATCACTGAGGTTGTTTCGATATGGGCTGAGGGACACACATCGCTGCGAGAGGTGCGGGATGGGTGAAGCAGATTTTTTTCATGTTGCATGGCTGTGCCCCCCAGTGGTGGCCTTTTGGACGCAGATTTTTCAAGCATTGAATGATATAGTTGGTCTGTCCCTCACTCCTGATCCCCTCCTAGCGCTCCTAGGGTACACGAAGCCCCTAAGCAAGAGTGTCCGTAAACTGGTTTCTATAGGTTTACTATTAGCTAAGCGCAGGATTGCGATGCGATGGATGCGGGGACCTGTCCCAACTACTGCTGAGTGGGAGCGAGATATGTTATATTGTAACACCCAATCTGATGTTTATAATGAGTTGCTGCCCCCCCCCCTGCAGTCGGCCCAAAAGCTTTTCGGGACTGTTTGCTAATACCTAGTGACAAAACAGGGGAGCGATACCAATAATGCATGAGTATAAGCTGTCTACTGTCGAGTTGGCATACATGTGAAGAGGGTCATAAGGAATTTCTCAGGGTATGCGGACCACCTATAACTATTGTACGTCGCTTGGTCTGTGGTTTATGGTTTGATCGGATCGTATTATGATTGATTGACAATACATTGATATGCTGCCTGACCCTTTCTAGTAGTACCTACTGTTAGCGTGTTTTCCATCTCCGATTTGTAATCAACTACCTGATGACCCATGTGACTCTATAATTGAGATGTATGCGATAATGTGACCTGTTCTTTTGTTTTTCTTTTCTGTTACAAAACTGAATAAAAACAATTTAAAAAGAAAAAAAAAACAACCTAGAACAATTAGCATTGTTACAATTCCATAGAATATGAAGGGGAAAGTCATTATATATAGACAGTGGAAAAAGGACTATAAGGCCTAACCACCCTCCCCTTGGCTAAATGATGTTTATTATATAATAGAAGATCTCTGGGCTTTGTCAGCAGACCCCCTACCTTAGTGCCTAGATGGAAGCTTTACATCATAGGAACCGCATAGCTCTTCTCCCTGGAAAGAACCCTCTCCAAGTGTGTTTCAGAACAACATGCATCCCCATAATATCAAAGCATGAGCTTTCAGCAGCGCAGCGGTGTTAGCATGTTTTGTCTAGATGCTAGGGACTGACCAGAACAGAATAACAAGGAGCATTGTTTATCGACCTTGCACATCGTGTTCAGACTAAACCCCAAGAGCAGGCAGAGAACACAGAAAGCAGACAGTTCCCATGTGAAAGGCACAAACAGAGTCTTGCACAACAAAGTCATGTAGTAACGTGCGCAAAAGCAGCATCGTGGCAGCCGTGCTCTAGCTAACTTAGCAATGTCGACAATGACCCTAATGGCCATATAACACTGGGATTGATGGTAACAAAGCGAAATATAGTCCGTAAATGGGGATCGAGTGACCTACCGACCCGAAGTGAATGGAAGCGAGATATGCACTGGTGTATGGTAGCAGAGAAAGCAGTTTATATCAGCAGGGGTTGTCTGAAGAAATGGGGGAAAATATGGGACAAATGGAATAAGTACAGAGGGTACCCTTGCACGCCCCCCCTTAGGAGAGACAGCCCAACCTGGACTCAACTTAGCCATCTTGGAAGAAAACTAACAATAATAATGAAGATATTGCCCTACAAAGTCATGTTTATGTAAAAGAATGGAACCTACCACACTATGTAACAAAAGCATTTATCAGGAATGTACAAATTGTATTGTTATGCTATTGATCTGCTTGATTTCATAATAAAAAAGATTGGTTTCTTTAACAATGGATGTAATAAAAAAAATTTAAAAAAGGGACCCAAAACAGTTGTAACTATCTCCAGCTCAGAGCTAAAGTCCAGTACCACACATGACCAACCGCTGGTACTACAATACCTTCCCATAGAAAATAATGGAGGTAAGAAATTAAAATAAAACCCTGTAGGAAATAATGGTAAATTCAATTATGTTAAATAGTTAAAAATATACATAAATATAATTTAATGTTGAAAAATCTAAAAATAAACATATTTAGTATCTGATTATAAAATATTTAACAATCGTTCTTTCTTCTTGAATGTATAGGTTAATGTAACATTGTTATTAAAAAAGATAATTAAGGGCATCATTACGATGGCAGGCGGACAAAGTCCGCCCGCCACCGTACCGGTAAACGAGACCAACCGCCAGAGGTGCGGCGGTCCCGCTGGGCCCATTAGGATGCGACCGCCACCCTGGCGGTCGCATTCCGCATATTCAACATTGTGGCGGGCGGTGCTGTAAGCAGCACCCGCCACAATGTTGAAAATGCATGTTGTGCATTGGCATGCACAACGTGACAGGCACTGCGCGGTGCCTGCCACCTTGTCCATGCCAATGTAGAGGGGTACCATGGGTACCCCCCAAGTGCAGCCCCCCATCCTCCCACCCCCCCAGGGGCCGGCAATGGGCCCCCAAAGTGAACTCTGCATGCCTTTCCAAAGCGGAGTCTCCGCCATGGAAAGGCATTGAAAATGCCACATGCTAATATGGATGGCGGTGCCTGCAAGGCACCGCCACCATATTATGGGCCTTTTCTGCCCGGTAGGCAATCGGGACGATTGCCTACCGTGTAAAAGCGGCGGACGGTCTTTCCGTCCGCCGCGGTATCCCCCGCCATGCTAAAAGGCCATCCGGCAGGGTGTTTTGGCGGGCGGATCGCCACCGCCGGTTGGGCGGTGGCGATCCGCCCGCCATGCTAATAGGCCCCTAAATTCCTTTTAAGTACTTCTTTACATCACTTTTATTATTAGTAATGCATCAATTAAAGATTAAATTCAAGACTAAGTTAATAGTGCTGTAGCATTTTTTTGTTTTGTTCTACGTTTAAAATAAATATATGGGGGTGGGGCCTACCGTTGCAGCAGAGAGGTGAGCCGGCGTCATTCGCCGATGTGTCCCGGCACTGCCGAAGGGGAAGTGGTTGGCCCTCCGTGGAAGGGGGACAGCCCTAGTGGCCTACACACAATTCCCCACTTACACCGAGGATGGAGATCGACGCGGCTACCCCCCTCACTGTTGTTCCTGATGGGGTGTAGCGGTGGGCCCCCGAAGGTTGGAGCAGGGGGAGGTGCAGAATGAAGGGGACTTGCAGCTATTTACATATCTCACAGTAACCGCGCTGGGCGGCAACATGGCGGCGGACGGGAGGTGTTGAGGACCGGCGGCCTGTTTCTGTCTCTCCCATGTCCCCATACGCATAAGGAGCTCGCACTACCACAGCATTGCTTCTGCGGTCCTGCTTCCACGGGAGTCTTCCTCCGCAACCCAGCGGAGGTTCTGGGCAGAGGCCTGCATGCCCTTAGTACCCCCCCTCCGGCAGCAGCGGTTGTGGGGGCTTGCTGGGAATCTGTTGACATTCCGAGGAACCCGGGGCCCTCGCCTTCCCATGTACCTGCTGGCATTGGGGATATCATCTCCTGTGGTACATGCCTGGATCGCCCCAAGCTCAACATCGCTATACTGCGTGCTATCAGACTGCAGGGCGAGCTTTTGGTTCTCGCCTGCTTGCCCTGCAGCGACCTGCCTTGTCCCCTGCATGGCTTCCGCTGCTGTTCTCTGCTGTCCCGGGCCTGCCTCACACCTAGCACTAACTCCTGATCCTAGAGCACCTGATTTGCGCACTCTACGGGCGCAGACTACAGGGCCATAATGCCCCTGTTGCCACTGTGGTGCTGCCAACGCATTTAAGGAAGAACACCGGTCCCTTCGTCTCCCACTCACCCATGAATGCAGTTATGAACTGGATGCTCCTTTGTCCTCACCGCCTCAGTGAGTAGGGCGTATACGAGCTCCTACTTGGAGACCTTGCAATATGTAACCCCCTGAAATAACGGCATTTCCCCTGCGAGCCTCCTCCACTCCGGCTGTCTAATTTGGGGCTCCTGCGGGCCGCTGCTTTGAAACTGTCACTACGGTCTGCGCCAAGGTGCAGAAGGACACCACCTAGTTGCCTCTCTCTGAGTGGCAGATTCCCGCAATTACCTCGACCAGGACGAAGAAGGACTGCTCCCTCAAAGACATGCTCACAAGACCTGCTGAAAGTGAAATGGGGGACAAGACATCTGCGCCTGCTAAGAGCCATCACGCTGAGTCGGATGATCCAGATGGCCCAGGGACAAAATCATTTGAAGTCTTTTTGCATCGCTTCTGGATGACTTGGAAGCAGTTAAAAAGATCTCTCGGCTGACCTATGCAAAGTTCGCAGGGACCTGGAGGAGGATGGTGTCAGGAAAACAATTGCAAGTGCCCTCATTAGCCTACCTAAGCTGAAAAGACTTAAATATGCTTATTATCCAAGATGGTTGAGGCAGCGTCCCCATCTCTGGCTGCTTTTGCGTAGACTGTTGCTTTTGATTGCCCATACAGGTGACGAGACTTTCCAAGATGGCGGCCGCCATTCTACTACACATGGGCGTTCTAGTTTTTCTGCAAAGCCCTCGAGCGGTAGTGTACCTCTTGCGCGCGCTCTCTGAGAGCCGCGCACTTCAACTGTCGTTTTGAGTAGGAGAGCAGCGTTCAGCCTTCGCGCCTGTGCTGAGGAGAATCTTCGATACCAGTAATTTCCCAATTTTTTGACCCCGCTTACCGCGGAAGGTTGTGCACATAAGGGGTATTCCCCTTTTTTGAGAAAATTACGTTTCTTCTGAGGAACACTACCCTCCTTTGAGGAAGTCAGGTTCTGGAAGTCTTTGGAGTCGTCTGAGTAAAGTAAGATTAGACATCTAATGTAATTAGCAAAGAACTCTGTAACCTTTGAAGCAGAATCTACTTCGTCTGTTCTTAAGAAATAAGGAATTGAACTTTCAGTCTCTCAAGTCTGTGAATGTAAATATTGAAGTTCTTGTTTCTTCGAACTCTTCTTGATAAAGAAGTCCTAAGTTGTACACAGACCATCATTAAGAGAGGGGTGAGCCTGTTAGGATTTCAGGTAGTTAGAATGTCACTAATGAGCAAGCGAAAGAGAACTAGTGTAATGTTTAGAGTTGATTAAGGTTTGTTTACTCTCATTACTGCAGGTTCTGTCAGAGCATATTCCAGGGTAGAAAAGACGCGCACTACACGCAGAGAATAACAATATCCAGAGAAGAGAAGGTTCGACAGACCTCTGAATCCAAAGGCAGTCTCTCTTTTGTCCCCATTCCCCTTTTTCCCCCGTGGGTGTTGGTGCAATACTAGGTTTGTACTGGCAAACGCGGTTGGGATTTGGGAGCTAGTCATCTGCTCCTGTGGAAGTTTGGCACTCAAGGTAAGAGTTTGACAGTTGGAGACAGGGTGTTGGCTTTGGAGAAGCAAGATTCGGGACGTGATGAGGAGGTGGAGTGGCTCCAACAAGAAGTTCTTCAAGTGAAAGACCAACACCTTGACCTACAGGCCCATGCCAAGGATCTAGACAACCGCACCCGGTGAAATAATATCCGCATGAAAGGGGTTACAACCCATGCGGAAGACACTGACTCTAGAGAGTATGTTGAGGTCCTGTTCCGGCATGTCCTAGGTTCCCTGGCCGAAGTTGAAATTAAAATGGACTGAGTCCACCGCGTTGGTCTACCAAAACCGGATAAAGACCCTCCTTCGGATATTCTGGTCTGTGTGAACATTTTTCAACTAAAAAAGACTATTCTCCGCAAAGCACGAGAGGCCCACTCACTCCAATGCTCATGCCGTACTGTATCAGGCATTGGCAGCTATAACTCTCGAGAAATGCCAGGATTTTCGCCCCATCACTGTGTATCGTAGAGATGCCGGCATATCATATTCATGGGGTCACCCCTTTCAGATCATTTTACGCCGCGATGGCAAGCTGTATCAACTCAGAACTTTGTCTGAAGCATGCAGTGTTCTTGGTATTACTGACCTACCAGCAGATTCCCACTGCATCTACTCCAAAGATTGCACAGCCCGTAGGCGCTCTCGGCGGCGGTGCACTGGAAACTCTAATGCAACTAAAAAACTAGATCCTCCAACTATAGCATAAGAGAGACAATCGGTCCGAAAGACGTTAACAGAGGGCACTGATGAATCTGACACAGTGTGAAGTGAGCGCAACTCATATTCTACAGCATTGTTCTGCTTGGCAGGGGGCATCTTGATGGTGGAGATGGGAGAAGACACATACTTTGGATTGTGTATTAGCCCTATTGTTCTTTCACTTGTGGATCACCCACTCCTGCGGCCATCGCTGATTATACCCTCCCATATCTGGTTCACGCTCCCAGATCCGTACCTTTCCATGATGGACTATGTTTACTGTTTGATGCATATTTTGTATGTATATGTTTGACAGTTGTTTTTTTCAGAGTTTCTTTTTTCTTTCGCTTCTCATTACAGGCCTGCTTCTGGGCCCTTCCCTGGGCGACCACTGGACTCTCTCTTGCTGGGAAGGCCATTTAATCGCGCACCTTTGCCCTAGGAGACAACAGATTTCACGGCTTCTTACTCTCCCACCCCATATTCCAGGCTCTTAAGATCACTAGCCTCAATGTACGGGGCCTAAATAATCCCATGAAATGGTCTGCCGTGCTCTTATTGTAGCAACAATCAGGCAGTGATAGATGCCTTTTACAAGAGACACACCTACTCTCAAAAGATATACCCAGAATGTAATCCCGCAGGTTCCTGCGCCAGGGCTGGTCCTCCGGCCTCTCTAAGCAGGGGGGGCATCCTATTCTCCAGCGGATTTAGGGGGGATGTCTTGGACATGGTTACCGAAGTCAAAGGGCGTCTTCTTGCTTTCAGACTTAAACTAGGTACTATTCATTTTACCTTAGTGAACATCTATGCACCTAATGAATCTCGGGAACTCTTTATCATTAATTCCCTGACACCTGCACTTGGATCGCCAGAGACAGCCATTCTGATTGGGGGGGATATGAATTTAGTAATGGAAACCAATCTAGACAGCTCCGGACAGCGCTATGACCAAATGGAAGCTCTTTCCACTTTAGGATTACAGTGGATGGCAAACTGTGGATTGCAAGACGTCTGGCACAATCTCCATCCACTGTCTAGGGATTATACATTTTATTCAGGGGCCCATAAGACATATGCGCGCATCAATCATTTCCTAGCAACTCCGACTCTACTAGCTCTCTTCACAGAGGCAGCCACTGCTCCCCGTTCACTGTGAGATCATGCCCCTCTCTCCATATCTCTCTCAATCGATATGACTCAACCACAGTCTTCCCATTGGCGACTTAGGGACTCTTTGTTGCAGTCTCCAGCCATGGTCAACTCCCTTTGACACAGCATAACAGATTATCTCTATATTAATGACACCAGGAAAGTATCTTTGTCATCCGTTTTGGAGTCCCTGAAACTGGTAGTATGGGGGGGAGATCATTGTACTCTCAGCAGCTGAGTACCGCAGACGGCGCAATAAGCGGCAGCTTCTAGAAAAATCGATCACCACGCTCAAAGCCATCCACAAGCAGACGGACAGGGTTTGGAGGGAGCTTGAGAAGAAGATGCTCCTCCTCAAGCATCTTGATCTCGATCGGGCGGAATACACCTAGTGCACCTCAAGTATAAATTCTACCTCTGCAGCAATCGCTGCGGGAGGATGCTAGCACACTGCCTCTGTAGTAAAATCTGCGCCAGAACCGTCAAGGAGATATGCACTGGCCCCTACTTAGTAGCCTGCTCCGATGCGGAAAACACCTCCGCTTTCCGGGCCTTCTATGGTTCCTTGTACTCTACCGCAGACAGCCCCATTGGCGATCCTCTCCCTTTCCTTAGTGAGGCCAGCCTCACTACCTCTCTTCCGTGGAGATTGAAGCCTTGGACCAACCCATACGAATTGAAGAAGTGATTTTGGGCTATTGCTCACCAGAAGCCACTGAAATTCCCGGGACTTGACAGTTTTAGCATCCTATTTTACAAGGTCTTTTGTCATGAGCTTGCCCCTGCACTTACGCAGCTGTATAACGCCTTTGCAGAGTTTGGCTTCCTCACTGACTCAATGCTGAAAGCTGTTATCTCGATTATCCCAAAACCGGGCAAGGACCTAACCTTATGCGGCTCATATAGACCCATCTCTCTAATAAATATAAATTTCAAACTTTTCACTGGTATCCTAGTACACCGCCTGAACCCCTTTATGCAGAGTTTGATAGAGCCGGACCAAGTCAGTTCATCCCTGCGCGACAATGTGGCAATAATACCAAGCATCTTCTCCACATTCTAGATAAGATGCACAGGTCTCGGATAGAAGAGTTGCTCCTTTCCATAGATGCCAAAAAGGCCAATGGCCCTACCTCTTCGCGACTTTACAAAGATTTGGCTTCAGAGACAAATTTTGCTGATGGATCAGCTGCATCTATAGCAATCAATGGTCTTTCCACCTCTACCTTTCCAATATCGCGGAGCACACGACAGGGGTGCCCTTTATCCCCTCTTCTCTTCACTGTATGTATCGGAGCCCGAGGCGCAGCATCTACGGGATAATCCAGAGATCCCTGGGGTCTCTTTCGGAAGAGACCAACATCTCATCAGCCTGTACGCTGATGATGTCATCCTGTCCATAGCCACCCTATGTCCTCATTCCCTGCACTGGTCTCAGAACTCCCAACTATTCAGCGAGGTCTCTGGCTATAAAGTAAACTTACAGAAATCGCAGATTCTGAACCTCTCCATCACTTCTATTCAAGAGTTGGCCCTGCGCGCTCAGTTTCCGTTTGAATGGGCGAAGGATTCCATTGACTAACTAGGCTTCAAACTAGCTAGGGCTCTCTCAAATACTCTAGCCTATAACTATTCTGCTCTTACCTCCCAGACACGTAGGGCGCTGGACGCATGGAGCCAGCTCCGTCTTTCTTGGACTGGCCGGTAAGCAGCGGTAAAAATGACTATACTCACACGTATTCTATAAGTGTTCCAGATGCTCTCACTGTCCCCTCCACCTAAGGCTTTGCGCTCTCTGCAACTAGAGATAAGCAATTTTTCTTGCAATGGCAAAAGACCTTGCCTTAATCAACAGGTACCTTATTGCTAGAAAAGGGACGGAGGCCTGGCAAGCAGTACAACTTAATTTCTTGGTGGAGTGGAACCGCCCACTTTCCGAAAAGCATTGGTCCTTTATGGACCAAGCTGTTGCGGGCTCTAGCATTTGGAAAGAAGTCTGCTTACCGCGTAAACATAGAGCCTGGGGCTTATACTATTCACCAGTAACGAGCTCAATGCTTAAAGTGTGGGATATGGTGGGTGTTCGATCAGGCCTTACTACGTTCCTTTATCCGATCTTAGCCTACCCTGATTTCCCTTCAGGGCAGGCCCCAGGGATGTTTCGGCGGTGGCATGAAGGGGGCTGCAAGAGAGTAAGTTCTCTCTTTGACCACAATGGGCTCATCTCCTTTGACCAATTAAGAGCTGACTACTCTTTGACGGCGGCTTAGCATATTTAATATCTGCAGCTCCGGCACTGGGTGGCCTCCCCAGGGTACAGGCTCGGAGCAGGGCATCCTATGACCTCATTTGAGAAATGGCTGCTGCTTAAAACGGACAACAAACATCTAATATCTGAACTATACACCTTGCTAGCCAGGAAAACCTTCCCTTCAAAATCCAAGGGACAAATTCGCTGGGATGCAAAGATTGAGTGAGCCCTTACTACTAAAGAATGGGAAGACATTTTTTTATAGAGCTCACCACATGGCACATAATATGGCCAGTACCGAAACTGCTTATAAGATTGTCTTCTCTTGGTACCTGGCACTGGGACGAATCCACAAATGGAACTCAGGGAGCTCCAGTGATTGCTGGCGAGGGTGCGATAATAAGGGGACTCTCCTGCATCTTCTATGGCACTGTCCAAAACTTACCAGCTACTGGGACCAAATCCTCTCCGACATCGACACTGCTTTTCACACCTCCATCCCTAAGTTTCTGGCATACACTATCCTAGGACTCCCAGACCCCTTGACCCACCCCCTGTGCTTCAACCAGGGTAGACTAATGGTGCTAGCCTTGGGAGCTGTTCATCAGGTGATCTTGTCTCTACAGGGGAACGGATAGAATACCGGACCACACATCTTGGTGGTCTGTCCAGAGGATGGAGAAATTGTCCGTAGCGTTGGATCCCAAAAATACCTCCTACTCCAACAGATGGGCCCCCTTCATCCAAATGTTGTCCTCTGAATTTAGAGAACTAACATGTCCCTCTTACTTGCGGCAACTCCGTCTTGCTCATGAGTCTACTGATGTTGCCTAAATACTGTCGATGCTAGAATGGATATCCCCTTCCCTTTTCTGAAACGATTTCGCGTCCCATAGCCTAGAAATGCTTAGTACGGAGGAGCAGGGGTGGGTCGGGGGTTGGTTTCCGGTTGTTTTATTTCTTCATAATTCTGATGTGTTTTTCTGCCTGACATACGCTGCCGGCCCCAGGGTTGTAGGCTTTCAGCTGTGTTCATTGGATCATATATTTTATTCCGCTGCCGGCCACTGGTTGTAGGCGAACAGCTGTATAGCACACTTAGCAGGCTGAAAAACTGAATGGTTCCTAAAATAAATATATGAAATAATTTGCATGAATATTTAACATGCGATGAGCACCAGGGCCTGCCAGGGATTGTAGAAGGGCTTTATAGGTTAGTGTAGTTTAATTACACTACAAGTCATTTGGTCAGGTTAATTCAGTCGTGATGCCCAAATTAATTAGACTGAAAGGCATTTGATCAGTTTCTTTTCAGATGTGATGCACACCTGCCTCATTAAAGCTGCCTTTTCCACATAAGTCAATGTTTTTGCGGTACTTGCCCTGACTTTCCCAATAGATTCTGGCCCTGGGGCGAACAATAGCCACAAACCATGGAATGTATTCTAACCAAGGGCTCTTGGCCAGAGAAGAGTCACAAGTCACAAAACAGAGAACAGTTGCAGGCCTGGTAGGTCTTAAATAATAGAGCGTAATTGGGTGATTATGCGGCTGGTACTTAGCAGGAGTAGAAATGATACTGAAATAACAACAATGGAGGGAATACTATTCTATTCTCTCCACAATGATCTAAATAGACAGACAGGCCTTAGTAACAGAGAGAAACAGGGCGTGTTTGCTCCTCTACGTTAGTAGGAATAGTAAGGCTATTGTGACAACAACTATTGAGGGAGCATTATTTGATCTGTTCCATAAACAAAGCCTTAGCCAGACACATTTTATACAAAGGATATTGGTTTACGGTGAGGGAAGTCATCTTAGCCTGGGATTGTTTTTCTCAAGTTGCCAGAATAATGTAGCGCATGACAGATTCTTACACGAGGCTAGGGAGAATTCTTTTTTCTGAGGTGGAATAATACTTATAATATTGCCAGGGAGGTATTTTCATTAGATCAGGTCTAGAATATGGTCCATATAATTTTCTCATAAATAAGATCCAAAAAGGTGTTCTAGATATTTGTGGTAGTTTGGGGAATTATCAAAGCCAAATGCATGGCCTTTGGCATGTATGTGGAAGAGGAAATGAATAATACAGAAAGGAAATAAGGGAAGGAAGTATCGACTAAGGTTTTATTCTCTAATTGGTGTAAGGCACGCATGTGGGTTATTACACAGTGGAAAGGTTTCACATTGGGTGATCACTTTTCTTTTGTATTTTAGTTAGTATGACACCTGGTGACAGTTGTGGTTTCACATGCAGACAACCACATGATAAATCATGATGTAACACAATCTATTCCCCATGGCTTAGTAATATGATGAATTTTTTCCTTTATAGATATTTCCTGTCTGCCCCTCCATAATGTAATTGAATTATGATGTTGGTCCTGAGGAAGGTGTTTTCTAATTAGCATAATACCGAAACACATGTCGACAGACTTGCCCTCTGTGTTCACTCTGACCCCCTGTGTATTCAAAGCTATGTCTGTATATGTTAGAGAATCAGTTAGGAATTGGATGTATTGATCAGGATAATGTTTAACTGTATGTTGTGGATTTGTATGATAGACGTGGATGGATGTGATTGACAGGATGAAAGAGGTTGTTTAGATTGCAAGTATGGATTGTGTTTGTATGTATTTTATGTGATCTTTGGAGGAAATCATTTAATAAAACAATAGGATATGTAATTTGCATAGAAGCGTACCAGACACCTCTGCTAGGCCGAACTCCTTCTCGCACACACACCCCTGCATATGCAATCCAGATACGACCCTCGTGCCATGTCTTACCTCGTTCCTAAAGCCTTGAATGACCTTCCCTACACATCAGAACCGTCTTCAGCAGGTCCGACCCTGGTTCAGCCCATACAGGTCCAGGTTCAGCATCAAGATACCCTACAGGGTGAGGTGTGTGCTATACAAATACACATAACATTTATAAAATGAAATGTGCAAAAGAAATTTTGTACAGATTGTGAATTATTGTTCATAGATCATGGTATTCATTTGGAGATAATGTGTTTGGCCGTGCTCCAGAGCAGCGTGGGTGAGAGACCTTAATATACACATAGCGGATACGGATTGGGTGAATGTGTGCACGCTCACGCACACAGTTTCCTGTAATACAAGGTTTGAACTGATTCACTACAATTTCTTACATCGCACCTATCTCACACCTGTGAAGCTCTGACGTATTTCACACCACAACGCTGACACGTGCCCCAGGTGTGGGATGGGGAGGCGGATTTTCTGCACCTTGCCTGGGCCTGTCCTGAGCTGCGGCAGTTTTGGTCACAAGTGGCACACAAGGTCCGTACAAGCACTGGTCTCTCCATGAGGGAGGAGCCAATCCAATGTCTCTTGGCCCACACACCAGGAATCGGATAATGGCATATAAACTGCTGCAGCTGATGATAGTCTTGGCCAGATGCAGGGTGGCCATAACTTGGATGGGGCAGAGAAGCCCGGACCTACCAACATGGCTCAGAGACGTAAGGGAGTGGGCCCTTGCGAAAGAAACACATATGAAACTACATATTAAAGATGACAAGCTCTAGATAGATCTTACGGACTGGCGCAAACTGTGCAATACTGCCCTTAACCCAGAGGAATCGGAGACTGCGCAGAATGATAATGAACCTCGTGAGAGTGAAACAGAGACAGATGAGAATCAACGGGGAGAGCAGGAGGAACATGTAGCTTAGAATGGGTGCTCACCTTCTTCATTACTGATTATTATGTGAATGCTTATCTAATGCCCCTCGTTGTCAATTCCAATATTGTATAAGCACAAAATGTAAGCCAAGGAACTTCTAATTATCGTGCACTTTAATGATTACGCATCAAGGTTTGCTGCAATTCTTTTGTTGTAATAAAACATCAAAAATAAAGTTTAAAAAAAAAAATGATGTGTTTGGCTTTTACTTGATATTGTTCCTCTTCAGCAACCTACCATGCTTTAATTTGGACAAGGCCTATACTCACCTCTGGAGTTTGAGAACATCCTCTCAAACTCCAGAGGTGAGTATAGGTCCAGGACCCAGAACGCTGAATAGCCTCAGGCCCCAGAGAGCGTAATATGTATATGTGTATGTGTTATCTGAATAGCCTCAGGCCCCAGAGAGCGTAATATGTATATGTGTATGTGCTATCTGAATAGCCTCAGGCCCCAGAGAGCGTAATATGTATATGTGTATGTGTATTTGTATGTGAATGTGCTATCTGAATAGCCTCAGGCCCCAGAGAGCGTAATATGTATATGTGTATGTGCTATCTGAATAGCCTCAGGCCCCAGAGAGCGTAATATGTATATGTGTATGTGTATTTGTATGTGTATGTGCTATCTGAATAGCCTCAGGCCCCAGAGAGCGTAATATGTATATGTGTATGTGTATGTGCTATCTGAATAGCCTCAGGCCCCAGAGAGCGTAATATGTATATGTGTATGTGTATTTGTATGTGTATGTGCTATCTGAATAGCCTCAGGCCCCAGAGAGCGTAATATGTATATGTGTATGTGTATGTGCTATCTGAATAGCCTCAGGCCCCAGAGAGCGTAATATGTATATGTGTATGTGTATGTGCTATCTGAATAGCCTCAGGCCCCAGAGAGCGTAATATGTATATGTGTATGTGTATTTGTACGTGTATGTGCTATCTGAATAGCCTCAGGCCCCAGAGAGCGTAATATGTATATGTGTATGTGTATGTGCTATCTGAATAGCCTCAGGCCCCAGAGAGCGTAATATGTATATGTGTATTTGTATGTGTATGTGCTATCTGAATAGCCTCAGGCCCCAGAGAGAGTAATATGTATATGTGTATGTGTATGTGCTATCTGAATAGCCTCAGGCCCCAGAGAGCGTAATATGTATATATGTATGTGTATTTGTATGTGTATGTGCTATCTGAATAGCCTCAGGCCCCAGAGAGCGTAATATGTATATGTGTATGTGCTATCTGAATAGCCTCAGGCCCCAGAGAGCGTAATATGTATATGTGTATGTGTATTTGTATGTGTATGTGCTATCTGAATAGCCTCAGGCCCCAGAGAGCGTAATATGTATATGTGTATGTGTATGTGCTATCTGAATAGCCTCAGGCCCCAGAGAGCGTAATATGTATATGTGTATTTGTATGTGTATGTGCTATCTGAATAGCCTCAGGCCCCAGAGAGCGTAATATGTATATGTGTATGTGTATGTGCTATCTGAATAGCCTCAGGCCCCAGAGAGCGTAATATGTATATGTGTATTTGTATGTGTATGTGCTATCTGAATAGCCTCAGGCCCCAGAGAGCGTAATATGTATATGTGTATGTGCTATCTGAATAGCCTCAGGCCCCAGAGAGCGTAATATGTATATGTGTATGTGTATTTGTATGTGTATGTGCTATCTGAATAGCCTCAGGCCCCAGAGAGCGTAATATGTATATGTGTATGTGCTATCTGAATAGCCTCAGGCCCCAGAGAGCGTAATATGTATATGTGTATGTGTATGTGTATGTGCTATCTGAATAGCCTCAGGCCCCAGAGAGCGTAATATGTATATGTGTATGTGCTATCTGAATAGCCTCAGGCCCCAGAGAGCGTAATATGTGTATGTGTATGTGCTATCTGAATAGCGCATCCTAGCTAAAAGGCAGAACTGTGATGCATAGGGTCAGAGGTAATTAGAGGGGACACTGGTTTAGAGAGTACAGGGTAGACTGTTACATTGTCATTTAGTATTCCTTGAAGAGGTGTATCTTCATCTGTTTCTTAAATTGAAAAAAGAACAGATGATGGACGGAATGCTGAATTAATCAAACATTCAACCCCAGTGACAGATCTGGGTTAAATCCATCTGTTTTTTTTGCACGCCACACCATTCTAGTTTAGACCCAGCCCTATGCAAATCAGTCTTGACTCTGTTCCTATGGGAACAGTCCCGCCCAAACTGCCAGGCCAGGTCTTAACCAGACCAGAAACAAGCATCCTGGTACCAGTTTAGGGTTAACAACCCTCATCAGCCAGGCTAGCTTGAATCTGGTGGCGTAGCGAGCACGGGACCCACGTCTGGGCATACCCTTCCCACTTAGGGAGATAAATGCAACAAGAACAGATGATGGATGGAATGCTGAATTAATCAAACATTCACTCAGTCACAGATCTGGGTTAAATCCATCGTTTTTTTGCACGCCACGCCATTCCAGTTTAGACCCAGCCCTATGTAAATCAGTCTTGACCTTGTTGCCCATGGGTTTCTTAAATTGGAGCAGATTTGGGGCGGCCCTAATAAATAGGGGAATGTTGTTGCACATCCTGGGCTTATAGGTGGAGAAGCCCTGTTGCCTCGTTTGTACTGTGAGTGAACCAAGAGCCACTAGAGGGGGTGAGCTTGTCAGCCTGATAGGCAGGATGCTGGTTGGAATGGCTTTGCAGATGCTGCAGCTGGTTTTGAAGGTTGTGCTGCCTGTTAAGCGGAGCCAGTGGAGCTCCACTAGTGTCAGGGTTATGTGGTCATATTTTTTACACCTTTGAGGATGCATGTTGTAGCTTGTAGGTACCTTTAAAAGGGTCCAGTATTGAGTCCAGGAGGCCCTGGAGGAGGGTGTCACCACCATATAGATGCAAAAGTACAACAGTTTGAACAGGAGTCCTGAAGTCGCTTTTGGAAGGAATGGTTTCACTATTTTAGTAGAAAGAGTTGGTACCAGGCCATCTTGGTTTGTCTTGGCAATGAGTTCCTTAAGGGTGAGGTCGGTGTCCAGGGTGTATCCAGGTGACTTGCACTTGGCGAAAGTTGGGATTCAAACTGTCCAGTTTCGTGTTGTTTGGACTAGTTGCTGCTTGTTGTTCTTGGTGAATGTGGAATGTTTCCAGGAGTCCCAGGGCAACAAGGGGTTTACTGATGTCATGGGGCTTTACCTTACTACTGATCTTAAAATTGAGCATCAGCTGCACCCCTTTAACACCAGCCTCATATGCAAAGAAGTAGAGTAATCCTAGGCTTTCTTAGGGAGATGGTGTGTGGTAGAAACTCAGAACTGAAAGACTCATACAATACCAGTCAGTAAATAATTGTCTGGCCAGTGCATATAATTAAAAAGTACTTTTCTCTCGACACACAAAATACTGTACATAAAAGTCAGAGGACACAGTTATCAGAGAAATAATAACTGTGTGGGGATGCAATCAGTGCTGGCTTAAGCTGTTCCTGTTAGGGAGATATCATGTAGATAAAGTCACAGCATTTTAGGACACATTGTCCTACTGGGGAAAAAGTGGTGGGTAATGTTCTTGTGGCGACCCTCTGGGTTTTCCGTCTAATCTTCCTAGAGGACTGTGGCTAGGCAGAGCGGAACTATACAAAGTTAAAGTTCTATTTGTAAGGTTTCACCCTTCCACTGTACATTCCATCTCTTTAGTCCTCAGCAGATCCTGCAACTGTTGGCTGAAGGAAGTGACTGTGCTGCTCCTGGTGGTGTGTTGTCCTATACTGCCCATAGAAAGGGACCACACTAAATCTGCCCTGGCTGGGCTGCCACAGTTTCCGATACTCACAAATGGTGCACACGTGCGCAGCTTTGGTTGAGGAAGTAAGGCCATGCTCTGATCACGGTCTGATGATCTTCCTTCAGCCCAACTACAAACCCACCACAAAAATAATGTGAAGAACCTACCATAGAGCACAGTGGTGAACCAAGCATAGATTGCAGTAACCATCAACTGTGGTGTGCAATCTGGGATTAGCCTCAGTCTTCCCACCGCGCTTCTGTTTTCTTCTGATAAATACAACTTTTTCACAGGTGCTTTGTCTTCTTTGGAGAAAACCACTGGACAAGGTTCCAATTTCTGTGACGGGCAAGCGGTCACAAGTGCTTCTACTTCTTGGCATGCTACAGGATTCCAAGGCCTCACCACATGGTATAGCTGTTCAGATCCTTCCCTGGGTAACAGCAGGCTGCTCTCAGTTCTTCCTGCCAAGCTCCTCACATTCCCCTCTTTCTATACAGCCTCTTCATCATAAAAGGATACCTTCTCCACCCTTCATATGTGGTCTGACTGCTCCTTCCCTCAAGGCATGCTTAAGGCAGCTTTTCTCCTGGCAAGTTGCAGGTCTCGGTACCCATGCCTCACAAAGAGATCTTAGCAGCCCTCAAACCTGGAGCACAGAAGAGTGTCTCGGGCTCTACTGCTCTGAGACCCAGGATTCTGATTGATGGCAAACCTTGGCACAATGACTGGCAGTTGCAGCTGCAGTATGTACAGTCAGTTTGCATCCACACGCCCGACTCTGAGGCTGTTTTCAGGCAGTCCCTGATTTTAGCATATTCCTCTCAGACTGGTACATCCACAGTATTTATCTTCTAGTGTCAGCAGGAAGGTGGAGTTGAGCTGGAAGCTCCCTAACAGGGTAGACCCAAAACAAAAACACAAAAGAGGGATAGGGTTCCATGCTTATGTTTGTCTCAATTTGTTATAGGTAACATGTCTGGGGAAGAATGGAGAAGGAAAAGGACAAGGGGTTTCCCTACACTCTGGGGTCGATTCCGATCTCGGTCGGTAGGGCTCCGAATCGGATTCGGCATTACCGGATCCGAGTCGGAGGCTTTGTTTCCGACCGATTCGTACAGTCGTCCGAGCGAGCAAGTACGATGCGAGTGAACGCGAAATCGCCGACCGACTCGTTTCCATGTCCGACCCGCTCCGTCCGACTCGGTCGCACTCGATTCGTGGCGCGCAATGGAGACGTTTTCCAACTGAGCCAGTACGATGGACGCGTCGGACAGCCGGATCGAGTCGGAGCGTCCGGCTCGGAAAAGCACCCGGAGCCGGACTTAGGGGGTCCGTGCCGGACCCCCCTGCACCCGTAGCCGTACGAGTCGAACACAGGGGGGACCCAAGGGTCCCCCCTATACATGCGTGTACGGTGCGGATGGCACCAACGCGTACCCACTACAGGGGGCCCCCTTGTTCACGACGTACCCATTGAGTCAATGGGAGCCCATGTACGCGTCGTACGACCGGCTCCCATTGACTTCAATGGGAGTCCGACCGAATCGAGTCCGGCAGCATGCGGCCGCATCGTACTCGCTCGGTCGGACTGCAGGAGTCCGGCTCGGTCGGAAATCTCTCCGGATCCGGCTCGGTCGGAGTGTTTTCCGACCCAGATCGGAATTGGCCCCATAGTCTCCTACCTTTTCCACCCTAGAGTTTACTCCACTACAAAGAACATCAGAAATGCTTTTGAGGAGCCGTGCAATTCATGCACCTGTCTGGCAGGTTCTCGCCAAACTCCATCCTATTTACCACTCATGAACAGGGAATCAAAATGGATTCCTGGCTGCCATGGTCACACCCAGCATATACCCAAACATATCCCACTGCACATGCATAGGGTTACTTGCAGCAATCTTGTGCCACATGAGTGGAGTGAAGGACCCAGTTGTGGGGAGTGACTGATCAATATAAAAGCCAGAGAGGCAAATACGGAACTCTCCCCGGCAGAAGACATGCCTGTCACCTGCTTCTCCTACCAATACAATCTGTTGCTGTCATCACCGTCATTCGTCCACAGCCAGATGAGCTGACGATAGTCATGCATAGACAGCGCAGAGTCCATATGGTGTGCCCCTCCAGACCACATAGCACAACTTTGGGTCACAGCCCACGTCATAGTGCATGATTGTCATTTGCACTGATCCCCCCCCCCAAAAAAAAACATCAAACACTTGCTAGGGAAAACGCAAGGCAGGGGTTCACACTTTCCAGAGTCAGGCAGGGGATATTTTAGATTCAACAAGTATGAATTTTGTGGTAAAGAGTCAGAATATCGAGTAGGAAATGTCGACTTGCACTAACATCGAGTGCAAAATATCGAGATACATAAATATCGACTGCAAGAATATCGTGGTCAAGAATATCGAGTTTCAGGGAAGAAATATTGTTTTCTAAAATATCGAATTAATCAATATCGTTTGCAAAAATATAGTTGTAAAAAATATCGTTTTTTTTGTTAGTGTTATGTATTTAAGGGGTCCATTACGATAACCGGCGGTAAAAATACCGCCAACCACCATAGCCTGAGAATACCGCCCGCCTGCAACATCGAAATACCGAACCAACAATTATGATGACGCCAAACAACCACCGCCCGCAGCGGAAAAAAATAACAGAATACCGCCCGTCCATGACAGAGTCCAAGACAATCCGTCCGCCACGGACGCAATACCGCCCGAAAAAGCAAAACAAGACCGCGCGGACGGATCACACACCGCACGTCAAATTATGATCCCCCCGACATGAGGGCGGGAAACCAACACAAATTCCGCCCGCTACGACGAACAACAGAAATGAAGAACTGACAAGGCGAAAGGCCTGGCGGCCACGTCCGTGCACGGAAATCAGTGGCGGCACAAACAAATACACACAACATAGCCAACAAGTACACACAGTAAACGACGCCAAAATACACAGACACAGAACCCATCCCAAAGACACATCCCCCTGTCAAAATATGGATTTAGCATAAATCCCAGGACACCACGCCCAACACACCTGAAAACGATAGACTAACATGACACACCCACATAGTTGAGTACAAAAGCTGCCCCCTCACAGACCACAAACCCTTGCACCACGACAAAGCCAATACCACAGCAGAGAACACGGAGAGACACAGAGGAAAGCAGCATACCACACGCACACACACATCACATCCATCACCACAACCACCACAACCACCACCTAAACACCGGCACCACAAACCCCCGCACATCACACACCAAACACACCACACCAGCATCCACAATAACCACACTACGCACCATGGCAACACAACGAATGCCCAAGTTCACTGCCACAGAGTTGACGGTCATGGTCGACGAGGTCATCAAGGTGTACCCACAAATCTATGGGAACCAGGTCCAACAGACACCAATATCCACCAGAAACAAGATGTGGAAAAGGATCGTAGACCAGGTGAATGCAGTCGGGAACGTGCCACGCAACCGGGGAAATCACCAAGAGGTGGCAGGACATGAAAAGCCTAGTCAGGAAGAAGGAGGCCAAGAACTGGGAGATGGCTGACAGGACTGGCAGCGGACCACCCGCGCCATTCAAGACCGTCAAGGCGTGGGAGGAGAAGGTGCGAGGCATACTACATCCGGAGAGTCTCATCGGAATACCAGGGGGAGTGGAGGCTGGTAAGTACACACAAATGTATACCAGCACACCGCTATGTACTGACATGCACTAACACAATGCCATAGCACCGAGGGCCAAACACCCCCATGTCCAGCACACAACACACCAGACATATCTCACACATGCAACAGACACACCCACACACACAGCCCAAAGGTACCAACAAACAAAACCATGGGGGCATGTGCACAGTCAGCCAGCACCACAACTCCCACCAGGTCCCTCTGTACCCCAGAAGTGCGGGAAGGAGCACTTCCCACACCCACACCCATGTGTCAGCCATAGCTGCACTAACCAACAAGTAACAGGTAAGGAGCCGTACCACAATCTCCGAGTATCGGAGGGGGGACTGCCGAAGTCCCCCCCACCCAGGCCCCCACCCCTACAGCGCAGCAAGATGGAGCACTCCCCACACCCATGTCACAGCCATAGCAGTGCACACCCACACCCGACAAGTAGACATGTCACCCTACATTGAGGGCTGTATGTGGATGGTAAACCATCACCACGACTCACAACACGGCCCCCACAGCCACAGACCAGCAAGATGGAGCACCCCTCCCTCCCACAACCATGTGGTAGCCATTGCATCTCACCCTCAGAACCAACAATTGGGTAGACTACTGTACAGGGCGGGGTGTCTGTAGGCATGAGGACTGTACTACGATCAACATGTGGGACATGTCACCTAGCAGAGCGACAGGTAGCACTGCTCCCTGTCACAAACATGTGACCAATGTGCACCCGGACATCAATCACAGAGTCACATCCCACATGAGCCATCACAAATGCAGAAACACGTAACGAGTCACGTCAGCATGCACAAGTCTAACTGGAGTACTGACCCACATGGCGTGCACTGTGTCAGTCATCACACACATCAGCAACACCATCCAAGTCTTGTCCATGTAGGCGTGTCTGCTTCTACCCTTGATATAGTACAACATCACTCATGTAAGTCTTCCTCGTCCAAATGAAACATAGTGGAACCCCAGTAATGTCACATACACCACTGGACCCATGAACCACACAGCTACACAATGCACATTTAAAATCCCATCCATCCCATCATCCAGCCCCAGTGACAGGAAAGGTATATCATCCAAACAGTTGCCCCATAGACGGTAGTACAGCAAAGAGTCCTGCCGATGACCAATAATGTATCTGCTGTGTCTGAAGCGCTCGTCACACTGTGAGTAACAACATACAGAATGCAGTCAACACCCCAAGAGCACTGCACTGCTGCACATGGGTGAGAGTAGCATGCACACCAAGGAATTGTACCATCTGCAATACGTCGTGTGGCATACAACCATTACTCACCCCCTACAATGCCTGCTGTGGAATGCCCATAAATGACAACAGTGAGCAGATATGCTGGCTAAGTCAGACATACACACACCTCTGTCCCTGTAGTGTCGTGTGGCCAAAACACATGTCCCCTTCTGCACCCATATGTCACTGTATGTACCACAGTACCATATTCCAACACTAAACCGTCCATGGGGCTGTACCCCGTTCCCACCAAAGCCACAAAATGTAGGGGCACTGCAACACACACCAATTGGCAATTCAAATCCGTCCCATGCCAGATGCACCCATCACACTATTCCAGTGCCTTGATCACGCACACACATTGTAGAGACATACACACGCATCCGGCAAATCAGTGCACAAACTGTGCATGTCAGACATCTAACACAAACCCTGCAAGGTGCAACACAATAACTTTTCGTCTCCGCTCCACAGGTGACGACCAGCAGGATGCTGAGGATGGAGACACCAGCCATCACAGCCAGTCCACAAGCCCCCCACACGGACTCACGGATGTGGAAAGCCTGGACACCTCCACGGACGAGGACCCCCTACCTGGCACATCTGGCGCGGCAGGGCGCAACAGCACACCAGCACCCCTCCTACCCACCAACCCATCTCCCAGGGCTGGTGACCAGTCCCAGGCCCCTGCTGCCACGGTCATTGCGGCCAACACCACCGCCGCAACCACCACCACCGCCGCAACCACCACCACCATCACCACCACCACGGCCTCCCTGACCACGCAGCCATCCCAAGAGGTGGCAAGAACCACAACATCTACCCTGGGAGCCAGGAGGAGGCCCCGGGTGACCAATGTGGCGAGTGGGCCGGTCGGTGGCAGCAGTCCAGGTGGGAGGAGCAGGGTCAGGCCAACGCCAACAGAGCCTGGGAGCCAAGCCCTGCCGCAAATAGCCAGAGTCCTTGGGGCCTATGAAGAGGCCCAGGGACAATGGGCCAGGTCAGCTTCCGACACCAGGGAAGTCCTCGGGGTGTTGAGGTCCATGGACGCCCGTATGGGCCAATTCGTGACCCGTATGGGCCAACTTGTGGACCTCATGGGCCAGCTAGTGGTGGAGGTGAGGGCCCACACAAGGCCAACCACAACACCTACGCCACCACCTGCTGGGGCGCAGGGACGTGCCACATCCAGTTCCCCTGCGTCCACAGCGAGTGGGAAATCCACAGCCACCACCAGCAGTCCACATCCACGACCCCCTCCTTCCAAACGTGGAAGGGGCCGTCCGAAGAGGCAACAGATGTCCAGGGAGGACTATGCACGCACCAAACGCCAGTGAGTCAGCCAGCCATGGTGGCCACCCCTGCATTCACTTGGACTACCATCCTACCCCACACTGCCAGTCGAGTGGCAAATATCTGTTGGACTGCGGACCCAGGACTACATGGGTACACCTTGACCATCACGCGGACATGACCGTCCACTCATTGTACAGCATGCACCACCTCCTTGATCACCTTTCCCACAATCACATGTCACCTTTTAAATAAATACACCTGTATCACATCCTATGTCATCTGCTATGTTTATTATCAATGGTGCACAAACGTCAGCATGTTCAGAAATTCATCTGTACTGTGTTCTGTCGATAGGCCAGGAGAGGCTGTAGGGACCTAGGGGTGACAAACAGAACAAGAGTCCATTGACTGTGTGTGTCACACACTCATCACACAGTACTTCTCATCAGGCCTAAGCAATGTACACACATCTCACAGAGCAACAGGGCACAATGTCACAGCCACTCTCAGTGGCATACTACCCTGGACATGGACCATTGCCACACAGCACTCAGTCTTAGCAAAATTAGGGGACCCCCTCTATTGGAGTAATTTAAGGTCAGGGAGAAGAGGGGAAAGAAAGAAACACTATCTGAAAAAAGCTCCCTCGTGACCTATATTGCTTTCACAAATTGAATATCAATTCAGCATGGGCTAACACACTATAGCATAACAGTACCACCATTTAAGGAAAAAAGGAAAAAAGTTTTTTTATTTGATTTCATCATTGTTTATTTCATTTTTTTAAATATATCAAAATCTTTTATACTTTTTTCTTATTTGCTTGAATATAAAAGTGTAAATTTAAACATATAAAAAGATTTTTTGCAGTTATTACATACAATATAAAGTTCAAAACAATTCATTTATTAACCCCTGAGTAGACAAAGAAAAACCCTTTTTAATTTCTTCATTCATACAAACATTCAAACTCATACATACTCATACTCTATTCACAAATACATAGATCAAGGGAACGGGAGATAAGAAATAACACAGTCTCCACGACCATTAAAGGTGACTGCAACCAGCAGGATCTAAACAACGTAGGTCGACGCGCGTTTCGGTGGTTTAAAGAATAGTAGTACCACCTTCCTCAGGACCTTAGCCGAATAACAACAAAACATATAAAAACCCAGGGGATACTTGTTGAAAAGTGTGGATAAATAATGAAAGCTGGTGCCGATATTGTCCAAAAACGGTCTAGCTGACAGATGAACCGCCGACCGTTATTATCAGAGATGACAGTGAGTTGATTGATAAGAACACGTCCAATATCATGCGGTCCACCGGTAACTGATGCCGTAGCCAACCGTTTATATACTTGATAGACCACGTCCTAGAATATAAGTATACAAAACGCCCTAAACAACTCTGCGTGCATACTCTTTCTCATGGGATAAAATGCTCCTATTGTCTCAGAAACACGCATTAGTCAAATGGATATTTCTTCTAATAGTCATATTGTGTTCAACGTCTTCAATGATGTACCGCAGTTTGTGGTAGATATATCACAATCGATCCCACATAGGTTCAGCACGGGTGGCCTCACGTTCGATCATCTATCATGATGACGGCGTCCAAGTGGTGATTCGACGTAGCCACACAGCACTCAGTCAACAATAGGCCGCCCTGACAATGCACACATACACATACACAACTACAGCGACATCAGCCGTCGTACATGGTCACTCACCGTCAGGTGAAGTAGCGGGCGATGAGCTGCTGACGTTCATTCACTGCTTCCTCCTCTCCACTGTCCTCGTCACTGGACACGGCTTGGCCTGCAGGCGGGGGCCCTGGCTGATCACCGTCATCCACTATCAGGGGGATCCGCCTGCGAATAGCGAGGTTGTGCAGCATGCAGCATGCCACAACAATCTGGCACACCTTCTGTGGGGAGTATGCCAGTGCACCCCCGGTGCGGTCCAGGCACCTGAATCTGGATTTCAGGAGTCCAAATGTCCGCTCCACCACACGTCTGGTCCTCCCATGTGCCTCATTGCACCTGACATCAGCTGGTGTACGAGGATTGCGTAGTGGACTCAAAAGCCAAGGCCCATTAGGATATGCAGAGTCACCAACAATCCACGCACGGTCCGGTTGCAGATTGGTCATCAGACGTGGGAGGATGCTGTGGCGCATGATGTGCGAGTCATGGGTGGAACCGGGAAACTTCGCACACACGTGTGTAATGATCATGTCCGCCAGGCACACCACTTGCACATTCAGGGAGTGGAAATGTTTCCGGTTCCTGTAGATGTGCTCAATGGCCTGTGGTGCAACAAGGCCAACATGGGTACAATCAATTGCACCAACAACCTGGGGGATGCGTCCGAGTGCACAGAAAGCACCCTTCACCGCAGGCAAATCACGGGCCCTGGGGAATTTGATGTACCGGTTCCTGTACCGCATCATAGCCGACAGGACATCCCGTAGCACCTTGCTGAACATGGGCTGGGACATCCCACCTCCACTGCCCACCGTGTGTTGGAATGAACCGGTAGCGAAGAAATGCAGTGCAGCCATCACCTTGGCCATGGGGGTGAATGCAGTTGGATACACCCTGCGAGGATGAAGGTGGGGTTCCAACATGGCACATAGGCGATGCAGGGTGGGCCGGTCCAGACGGAACTTCCTGATGACCTCCACATCCTCCATGGCTGACAGCAATTGGTAGGGGCGATGTATGTTTGGTCTCCTCCTAGGACAGATGGAAGTGGACACATGTCAATGCAACACACAACATGGCATCTACACATACACAACACAAAGATCACCGTCAAAGCAATAGTATCAACGAACAGCTGACAAGTAGGGACAGCACAGCAACATTACTCTTACACAGATCCCCTTACCAGTAGCAAGGACCACTGACACATACCATTGCTATGAGCAGACACATGGGGATTGAGGCCATATCAGCTTGATAGGCATGATGATGGAGTCAGACTGCATATGTGAGTAGCGGCAACACCACGGCAATATACCTAGCTGCTGTGCCTGACACCGCTTCCGAGGCTGGGTGAGTATGGCACACACCAACAACACAACGTACACAGGCTGAGCGGTACACCAAGCGCAGCAGCTTGGTCACGCAGAAACAGCCCCAAGGGGGCTATATCAGTGTGGGAGGGTGACAGGCTTTACCACAGCTACCAGGGACTGCTGACTGCCACCCCACGACAACACCTGCTGCTGCTGCCACCTGTCCACCTTAATGTCGACAACTCTGAGGACATGTCCATGTCCACTCACCGGCGAGGAGCTGCAGTCCCTGGAATCCGAGCTCCACGCACACTGCCCAAGGCGAATACCGGCAAAAGTCATGTGTGTGTAAGACAACTACAGTGTGTGGGAGTGCATGTGGGGGACACACATGTAGTTCATCCGCAGCACAATGAGACTGAGCCTGTGGGGTTCCAACATGCACCGCTTACCATGCTAACATCAGGTGGAAGGGGCATGTAGGCCCTCTGGTTTTTCCCCATGCATGTCCCTCCCGAGTGGTGGCACATGGCATTTCCATGTCAGACACCCAGTGACGCAGACACTTGGCAATGCATGATTCTGGGCAGCTATTGCTTGTGTGAATGGCTGGCTGGCTCCCTGCTGGCCTCCTCATTCTCGGCAGACCTGGGCTGCACATTGACCGCCCAATCCTAGTAGGAAACTACACTGACTGTACAGTGGGTTACATGTGTCATCATCTCACAACTCCCAGGAAATGCGCTAACTCAGCCCTGTCGATTGAACACTCCAGGCCTTGTGATAGGGATGTGTGTGAGAGATGGTGGCACTGAATGTGACCTCCATTGCGGGGTGAGCCATTCACAGGGTGAGTACGTTGAGGGCTGCGCAGTGTAGGACACAGTGAGTCCACCCACAAAGATGTGTAGCCATGTGAGCTATGTGTCGGTCTTTCTGACAATGGACAGTAGATGTGGGCAGACTACACATTGCTCGAAGTGCTGGCATCATGAATAGAATGGGATGGACAGGCACTGTGTACACACTCCCACTAGCATGCATACACGTGTGGTGTACACATGCTGTCAGGCCATGTCCCATACCGTTTTGGCTCTGTTACACGTCTCTGGTCATTTAGGATGGCTCAGCATTATGCCACTGTTGTTGGTGGATGTGGGTGATGCTGAGAGGAGTATGTGTGATATTCCAACCCTCATGTGTACCATCCCTGCTGTTGGAAGTCCACCAGCCCAGGGCCTTGTGATGAGCCATTGCATCCAAGTCGATGCCACTGTGTATGTGTAACCGACAGTGCAGCCAATCCCACGAAGAGGGTGACGTCATCTACCAGATGTGTGACCATGTTGCGGCGACTAATCGGGGGGTGCTCCCTCGTATTGTCAGGTTGGCACGGCGCTGCATTTCACCACTAATGGTCTGCAATTGACAGTCACACAGCCTATGGCGGATGCACGTTTGTGGGGCATCAGCTGCAGGCAAGTGTACAGTACTGTGGGATTGTGTCTCTTGCTGCGAGAGGCAGCATGTGTCCACAGCCTACCCATGTTCTGGGTTATGTGATGGAAGTTGTGTGATGCAGTGGGTTGTGAGTGTACTCTGTGCTGGGTGCATCTTACATGCATATGCGATTCATGAGGGTCAAGATGTAATTTGGGCACTCTGCATAGTCAATGCGTTCAGAGTCGTAGGCCTCAGGGACAGCCTGTAGTCAGCTGGTGTGGCACGTCACATGTATGTTTGTGGCGAGGTGCATACTCTGATTTCGTCCTCAACACATGTGTGCGATGCCTCACCTCATATTCCTGATACTCACACATCCGGCACACTGTGCAACAGTAGTTGTGTACGTGCGATGGACAGTTGTCAGGCATGGGCTCATTACCATTGTGGACTGTCATGTTGCAGTCAGTGTGTGTGTTGACACATTCTGCTCCATGCAGGTTTGTCCTTGGCCTAATTATGTAGTATTCATCCTTAAGAGCATCAGGAGAGTGGGTGTGTACCCAGCGATGAGTGGCTATGGCCGCAGGGTGACAGTCCGGGTGTTGTTCCTTGTGCACAACACATGTGTCACTTATTGGTGGGTACATTACCTGTACGACAGCCATTACGTGTTGATTGTGGTTGCTGTATACATTTGCACAGGTATCATGCAACATGTGCACTTGGGAATGTTCTGTGATGGCTCCCTTGCACATGTCTGTGGATTTGATGCCACATGAGTGAGGCCACCTCGCTCTCCCTCATGTGTCACCTACCATGTGTGCTGCGGGACAGGGGACGGTCAACAGTGGTGAGGCATTGGATGGTGCAGCTGCACAGGAGCTGGGTGAGACAAATGTGACCTGCGCATCGGAGGGGGCAGACGTGTGCTGGATGACTCACAGGCCCATACGACAATTGCTGCGTCATCTGAGTACAGAGGTCATGTGTCCATGTCTGCTGGCACAGGGGACGTGCACTCCAGCTCCTCTGCAGCCACGCGGAGGCCAATGCCCGCCCTCCCAACTACTTCCACTGGTGCAACACGTGTCGGCACAAGGATGACGGATAGAGTGTCTTTCACACCAGGCACAGCTGCCCCTGCAACCCCTGCTGCACTCAGTGCCGGGTCTGTTGGGCATGTGCGGCATCTGTGCGTGGGTCAGTCAGCCACCCTCAATGACTTCATTGCCCATGCCAACACCTTTCCGCAGTTGACATATTTCTTGGAGGGCCTGCATTAGCGCGTGGGTGGGCTACACCAGTATGTCCAATAGTTGTCCCCCCAGTCATGGTGGTCCTTGAACTGGGCCACTGTCAGGCTGACATACCTGTCCTTCCCCCACCCCCCGGACAGTGGCGCATCTGACAACAGCAGGGCACGAGTCCTGACAGAAGAGGTGGTGGCACGCAGACGTCATGACAGGTGGTGACGTCACGGAAGATGGCCTGCACAATCAGACTCATTGCCTCCCCTCGCCCACCCCACTGATGCGATTGCATCATGGGGGCACGCGCGTGTGCAGCAGCTCCAATCTCTCCCCAGAGAGGCCAAATAGTGTATGTGTGGCTCCATTCGCTCCAGTCACAGAGCTCACAGGACGATAGGTGGGGGGACGCCGTACAGCCGCATGGTACCCCAACTCGTGCCCTGGACAACAGTGACGATGCATGGCTGACTCCGGAGTCCCGATACACCACATGCAACACACAGCAGCTGTAGCTGCCCTAGCGGCCCGTGCCGCATACACCATCCCAGACGACATGTCGACACACCCCGGCGCGCAATGTCATAGCATCCGCTGCCATTGGCAAGGGACCCATGGTGTGTGATATGGGCCTCCTGGTGAGGTGCCTCCGAGCCATCCACCGCCAACGGGTGTCATGCAACTCACACACTTCGCTTGAACATTAGGTAGCTCTGCCTGCACACCAGGGTTCGGGTCCGGGTACCATGCGGGTGTATGGCGTCCCCCCACCTATCGTCCCGTGAGCTCGGTGACTGGAGCGAATGGTGCCACACATACACTATTTGGCCTCTCTGGGGAGAGAATAGAGCTGCTGCACACGCGCGTGCCCCCATGATGCAATCGCATCAGTGGGGTGGGCGAGGGGAGGCAATGAGTCTGATGGTGCAGGCCATCTTCCGTGACGTCACTACCTGTCATGACGTCTGCGTGCCACCACCTCTTCTGTCAGGACTTGTGCCCTGCTGCACACTGAGAATGTATTGCCTGCGAGATGTGACCAGGTGCAGGGTGCCATGACCTCCCACCCACCAAGCTCCACTGCCATCCCATGCCCTGGGTAGCCTGTGCAGTTGGACGATGTGGGGGGTACACCTGAAGGCTAGGGGTGTACATGTCTCGGCACGGGCCTGGCTGACGCACAGCAGTATCCAGCATGTCCCCAGAGGGAGGGCCAATGTCCACACCTGATGCAGCATGGGTCGTGTGCCCGCCTGTTGTGCACACACTAGTCCACATTCATCCCCAGACAGCTGGTCTTACCACATATCCAGAACAGTGGTTATGTACCCCGCCGGGTTCGTCCCCACACAGTCTGTGTCGACACTGCATGTGTGCACCCACCCGTGCCACAGACCCACCTGTGCCAAGTGGCCCTCCCGCTTCACATGCCACATGTGTGTATTCCACAGTTGTGCTTCTCTCTCAGGGGCGGACATCCAATGTCACTTGACTACATGGTAATCTCACGAGTCCCGTGTACTTCTCACACTCTCATCCTCACTCAATCGTACTTGTCTACGATCAATAAATCTCCAGAGTCAGATATTGGCTTTAAGGCATGTATTTAAGCTTACTTCCTCTGTGATGCAGGAAGTGGACACTACTGGCAGCGTAATGCATGTGGAGGATATACTTAGCATGGTTACACATTCATAAGGGGGTACAGGTAGATGTGATAAGTCGTTAATTGTAGTAATAAGGATTCAGAGTTAAGAATGCCCTGCCCTTGCTATGCTACAGTACATTAGCTCATTACTGAGGTGCCGTAGGCTGTGACACAGACAGTATTGTTTTACCCTACCAGACAGCTTGACATCATGTGCACAGTACATCTAAGTCCCATGGTACAGATTTACGACAATTGTGACTCCGACACACCTGCGTCAGTGGTGGCATCAGAGCATGTGCCTACATGCATGCAGCATAGTCTCACATGTTGTTGCGATATGGTGGCTGCTGTACATGTCTCAATGCCCGGGGACATGTTGTGGGGTGTTGCATTTGTTGTCCATGCAAATGTCCATGCACAGAAGTTCAGGAGAAGGTGTGATGACAGTTCTCCAGTTATTCAGCAGACAGATCAGCGTGCACTTACAAGTGCCTGTGTTCAGGTGCGCGGCATGCATATTGTAGCGATGTGGTTCGTGCATGTTGGCCATATGGTCACTGTACACAGGTGGAAACAATCAAAATGAAGAGCGAGGAGGTAGAAGCCAGTTCACTTCCCCTAGGTATAATGCAAGTATCAAAGGGAACAAGCTACTAAATAGGAGCTCCTGATATGTGTATGTAATGCAACACATATGTGTTTTTCAGAAGACCCTCACTCACCAACCTAGTTGGTGACATGCTTCATCATCGGGTCCCACCCAAGGCACCGAGTGTACCTTGGGTGTGCTTCAACGCCTGGATGTAGCGGAGCTGGTTCTGTGCAGTGAGTGTGCAGTGAAGGTGAAATGGGTGTGGTTTAAAAAGCTGTCCGTGGGGTCCCGTTAAGTTACAAGAGGACTATTTTAATGTATGGGCCCCCGGCAGTGATTAAAAGGGGAGAGGTGGATATCTCTGGAGTGAATTAGGCTCCGATATCCTGTGTGGTCAACATGTTTCAGCCAGTCTCTCTATGCTGGGCTGGCTTTCTTCAGGACCTTATGTGCGTGAGATTAAAAGGTGGTCTAAAACTAAATCTGTAAGAGACCATCTATGTGGTGCACTCGCTAAGGTGCATTATGTGGTAGAGGATGATTTCCTCTTGTGACGCATACTCAGAAAATGTCTGAGAACCGCCCCATGAGTTCCGTAGGGGGGCCCGACCTATTGTCACACTTTCTTCAAGATCAGAGGCCCGTCTCCGTACCTAGTCTGGCCGCATCGGAACTCCGACGGTACACAGGTCCCATTCCTCTGCCTCCACGTGTTCATGCAGGGACACGGGATGTGGTGATGGACAGGGTGCATGTCCCGGTAATGTCAGGTGTCATGACGGTGGTGTCGATAGTCAAGTGTTTGTTTCCGTGTGCATGGTTTAGTTGTTGCACAGCTGACTGGCCTCTGCGTGCGGACGGCAAGCATGGGTAGGGTGATGCACATGTATGTTCAGTTGTGGGTATTGATTCGGGGACCCATGAATTGACAGGTTGTCAGGTATGCGATACCTTCCTGCAGTGCATCCCTCGCATTGGTGGTATTTGTGGTTGACATCCAATGAAGCGGATGGTGGGTTGCAACGTGTTCCTCGTAGGTTGTCCCTTGTAGGATCCTGATGGGACATGTCGGGTGACATTCGATGAAACTGTGATCCAGCATACGTTGTGCGGAGGCACACTGGTTCCATTGCAGTGTGTGTCCTATTGCGGCCACAAACGCCATGCCCCCATACACTGAACAGTTCCTGTCGTGGGCGTCCAGGGGTGAGAACAGGTGTACCAGGTCCCCCATTGGACATGCCGGGTTGGAGAGACATAAATCCACAGGCCAGTGGTACGGGCACCTCCGACAGTAGAAAACGGGGATGACGCAGCTGAACATTTCAATGCGGTAAGTTACTCGATAACTTACATTCAGCATAGCCAGATTTGCACAGCCCACTGTCTGTATCAAGCTATTGCTGTACAGCTGCATCTGTCTGGCGGAGGTGTATAGTACTGGTGCCCCGTCCATTTTGCTGCTGGGTGCTGTGGTGGCCTGCTCCGGGAGCCTGGGCTGTCTGCTGTGTGCGACCTCGGACGGTGCTGTGTGTACTTGAATGGATGTTAGGCGGCAGGACTTTGTGTATGGCTTGGGAGGCGGCCACAGGCCCTCATCCCACATGCTCCTATGAATGGTCAAGGCCAGTGGTGTCTGACTCCTTCCTGATTACTTGCATTTGAGCCACAAGGCACAGTGGTATAATTGTATTTTGTGGTTTTATCTTTCTTTCATGTTCAGCCTTATCTGCCAGGGGATGGTTGACTCAGCATGGCTATGTTTGGGTTGTGGTTGTTCCAATGGCTCCGTTCTCCTGCGGGATATGTTGCAATGTGATTTGGCTGTGGGAATGGAAGGACATTCACTGCTATCTGCTCTCCCGTGTGTGGGTGAGTCACTTCTTTCCCGCTGTACATTGGGACTTGTGTGTGGGCGCCGTGATTGTGAACACCTGTTCGCAGGCAGCAGCGTTCCTCTATTTTGGACATGGCATGGCTTGTTGTTGCGTGCAGGATGGTATAGCTGTTGTTTGTTGTGACTGCCGTGCCTTTTGCGGTCAATGTCCATTGTTTGTGCAGTTCTGTGGCAGCTGCCGTGTGCTTCTCCATGCTTTGCACACAGGTGTGTGTCCTCTTCCGACGTCACTTTGCTCCCCTGTTCGGCACACTTGTGTGACTACGTTTTGGCAACTGTGAGTTGTCGGTTGTGGTCATGGTTGACGCAGGGGGACCACGTGACTTGTGCCTTCAGGGTGGGGCTGGTGTGTGTGGTGTGTTGTTGCGACCCTGCGGTGTTTGTGTGCAGCCCATGCGTGGCGCTGTCGTTGGCCTCTGCGTTGTGCGCATGTGCGTCATCGCCGGGGCGCTGCAGTGCCGTGCCGGGTACGTCACCTCCCGGTCCGGGGTATTGGGTGCCCAGGATGTTGCGGGTTGCTCATATTTTGCAGGTGGGATATGTGTGGGTACAGTGTTGGATGTGTCCTGTCCCCACAGGGGTGTCTAGGGTGCCCATGTACAGTTTTTCCGCCCTTGCATGGTGTGCGGTTTTTGCATGCCCTTGTTGTGTGTCTGCCTACCTGCGTCGTCGTTGCGCGTTCAGTCCTAGGTGCTGCATCAGGTACAGCATTGGGATGGCCTGGAGTGCAGGATTCATGTCGGAGTTGGCCGGGTTGGTGTTTCTGTGGTCAGCAATGTGGTTTCCGCCTCCTGTTCTCGTGCGGTGTCTCTTTGCCGATGAGGCTGTTTGGTTGTGTCATCGTAATTTGTACGCCGGGCAGTACGTCATTTCGTCGGACGGTGTGCTTCCGTTGGCTGGCGCCGCTACGTGAACGGGCGCACTTTGATGGCGGGCGGCGTCGCAGGCTTGCGGGCGGTATTGGCCTGACTTTTCACATCCTAATTTGGCGGGAGTGCGGGCAGTTGCTGGCGGACGGTAATGGGCGGTTTTACCTCCGTCGGCACGGCGGTAGTGTTTCCGCCCGACATCGTAATGGGCCCTTTAGTATGTATTTTAAATGTATGTGCTCTATTTTTTTGTCTAAGTATTGCATTTGTTTTTTAATATATGTGTTAAATTTTTAGAAGTTATTAATTTAATTTTAATAAAATTTTGCATTTTAGTTCTATAGCGGGTTGTGGGTTTATTGGGGAATAGGGTGGGAAGTAATTTAATTATAATAAATTGAATATTAATTTTTATTTATTAGTATTTATTTATTTTCGATTTTATAGTGTTAATTGTGGGAATTAATTTATAATTAAATAATTAATAATTGGCTGTTAATTTTTATTGATTAATTAATTGGTAAATATGTTAATTGTGTCATTTTTTTAGGAGCGGGTTGTGGGCTTATAGGGGAATAGGGTGGGAAGTAATTTAATTATAATTAATTTATTGATATTTTTTATTAATTAATATTTAATTATTTTATATTTTATATTGTTAATTGTGGGAATTGATTAATTATTAATTATTTATTAATTGGTTGTTAATTATTATTAATTAATTGGTAATTATGTTAATTGTGTTATTTTTTTAGGAGCGGGTTGTGGGTTGATAGGGAGTAGGGTGGGAAGTCATTTGATTTTAATACATTTATTAATATTTTTTATATAATACTTAATTAATTTAATTTTATAGTGTTAATTGTGTGAATTAATTTATTAATAATTATTTATATTTCGCTTGTTAATTGTTATTAATTAATTAATTGTTAATTAATTATGTTAATTGTTTTACGAAATTGGTGGTGGTATTTATAGGGGAATATGATGGGAGGTAATTTATTTATAATTAATTAATTATTTGTTAATTAATGCTAATAAATTAAATAAATTTTAAATATAACAATTGTGTAATAATTTTGAGTTGTGAGTTGTGGGGTTTATAGTGGTAAATGGTGGGAAGTAATTTAAAAAAAATAATTAATGATTTGTTGTTAATTGATATTAATTGATCAATGTAAAATTAGTTATGGAAATTGTGTAAATATTTTTAGGTGTGTGTTTTGGTGTTTTTTGGTGTAGAGGGTGGAAAGTAATTTAGTTTAAATTAATTAATCATTACTTGATCATTAATATTCATTTATTAATTGATAAATATTTTTGGTAATTGTTTAGTTTTTTTTGTTTGGGGATTTAGGTTCAATAGCTGTAACGTTTGGTTTGCACATTAATTTTTACATTTTTAAATGTGTTTTATAATTATTAATATTTGTTAAATTGATAATTAATTGTGTTAATTATAGAGGTACACTTTTTTGTTTAATTTAGATGTGTGTTGTAAATTGTGTGGTGTTATAGGGTAGGAAAATAAATATTACATTTATGTAATTTTTAATTTTTTGATTAAGATACATTTCTATTACAAAATATTTTGTTTGTAAATTGTTCGTTAAATTTAAAAAATGAAAATTTTTATGTCAATTTTAGATTTTTGCTACATTAAAATATTTTTATATGTTTTGTTAATTTTTATATTTTTATATATGTTTTGTTTTTAGGTTTTTATTATATTTTGTATTGTAGTTGATATTTTGTTTGTTTTTAAATTTGAATTTTGTTCTGTGGGAATAGTAATTTTTACCCCTCCGCTATCCAACACTTTCCCTACTGTTGCATTCGCAGGAGTGGGAATAGTAATATATACCCCTACGCTATCCAACACTTTCCCTACTATTGCACTTGCTGGAGTGGGAATAGTAATTTTTACCCCTATGCTATCCAACACTTTCCCTACTGTTGCACTTGCTGGAGTGGGAATAGTAAATTATTCCCCTCCGCTATCCAACACTTTCCCTACTGTTGCATTCGCTGGAGTGGGAATAGTAAATTATTACCCTCCACTATCCAACACTTTTCCTACTGTTGCACTCATTGGAGTGGGAATAGTAAATTATTCCCCTCCGCTATCCAACACTTTCCCTACTGTTGCATTCATTGGAGTGGGAATAGTAAATTATTCCCCTCCGCTATCCAACACTTTCCCTACTGTTGCACTCATTAGAATGGGAATAGTAAATTATTCCCCTCCGCTATCCAACACTTTCCCTACTGTTGCACTCATTGGAGTGGGAATAGTAAATTATTCCCCTCCGCTATCCAACACTTTCCCTACTGTTGCATTCGCTGGAGTGGGAATAGTAAATTATTACCCTCCACTATCCAACACTTTTCCTACTGTTGCACTCGCTGGAGTGGGAATAGTAATTTTTACCCTCCACTATCCAACACTTTCCCTACTGTTGCACTCATTAGAATGGGAATAGTAAATTATTCCCTCCGCTATCCAACACTTTCCCTACTGTTGCAATCGCTGGAGTGGGAATAGTAAATTATTCCCCTCCGCTATCCAACAATTTCCCTACTGTTGCACTCGCTGGAGTGGGAATAGTAATTTTTTACCCTCCGCTATCCAACACTTTCCCTACGGTTGCACTCATTGGAGTAGGAATAGTAAATTATTCCCCTCCACTATCCAAGACTTTCCCTACTGTTGCAATCGCTGGAGTGGGAATAGTAAATTATTCCCCTCCGCTATCCAACACTTTCCCTACTCTTGCACTCGCTGGAGTGGGAATAGTAATTTTTACCCTCCGCTATCCAACACTTTCCCTACTGTTGCACTAAATGTAGTTTAAAATGTAGGATTAAAAAATATTACATATTTTCATATTTTAATTTATATTATAATTTTATTTTAATTTTTATGTTACAGGTGGATGTATATATATATTTATCTTTATTTTGTAATATATTTCTAACATTTTATAATTAATTAAAATTATTATTTATTAATGATTTTTAAGGAAATATATATATATTACATTTTATATATGTATGTTTAATTTATTTTTAAATTACATTTATTACTTATAATTGTTAAAATTTACAAATAAATCTCAATTTTTTTTAAGTAAAATGTATTATTTAATTTATTTTACATTATTTATAATACATATAAAAAAACGATATTTTGTACTTCGATATTTTTAACAACAATATTTTTTTTCCGATATTTTTGTATTTACCATTATGAAGATAGGAGGTCGATATTTTTGACAACGATATTTATGTCACGATATTTCTGTAAGTCGATATTAGTGTTGTCGATATTCTGTCAGTGATCCGAATTTTGTGTTACTGTGGTTGAACTATAAGTAGGTGCTGGCCATCCAGGTCTTGGTGAGGCGCAGGCAGCGTTTGGAGTGTTGAATGTCTGAAGTGAAAACCTTCAAGTAGAATTGGTGTATTGGTGAATTTTGATGCTGGTGAAGTCCGAAGGGGAACAGGCACAGTTCATGGAAAGCCCCAGGAGGATAGATCAGCCAGAATACAATGGAGCAGGAAGTAGCCACTTGCCTCCGAGCAGCCAATAGCAACAGGCCTCACAGAACGGCCACAGGCCTTGGAGCACTCAGTTGCCACAGATCCCAGACCAGGGAGTCGCCATGAGCACCACTGCATGGGTCAGCTACAGGACTGAATGAGAAAGTAGCAACAGGCCCATCTAATAATCTCATGCCGTAGTGTGCATAGCCACAGGGTACGAGCATGGAATAAATAGCCAAAAGTCCCAGAGCACAGACTAGCCAGACTGCAGACTGGAGGATAGATGAGCCAAAGGACCTGATTCATAGAAAAGTCACAGATCCTGGAGTGGAAAATAGCCAAAGACCCCAGAGTGTAGAACAGTCACCCGTCCTCGAGCGTAGAACAGTCAGGCTTCACACTACAGATTGGCCACATGCCCAGGAGCAGAGAGGTGCAGCTGGCCCAGGACCAGAGAACAGAAACTGGTCTTATAGTGGAGCATAGCCATAGGCCCCAGAGTACATAACAGCAACAAGGGCCAGAGTGCAGAGTAGCCACATGACCAGAGTACAGGACCTGGAGAAGCAAAGTGCCTGGTGCGTAGAATAGCCACTGGCCCTCAACCAAAGCTAAAGACCCAGTGCTAGCCATAAAGCACACGTCACTATTAGAATGAGCAACAGAAGAAGAGACTAGCAGAGAATAGCCCATGGGCCTGAAGTGGGGAGTAGGCTCTGGCCCTGAAGCACTGAGTAGCTGGGGTGCACAATATCTGTTGACCACACGGCTAAGAACAGCCACAGGAGCAAAGTGGCCAACGGCCAACAATGGCCCCAGAATGTATAATGGCCACAGACCCTGGAGTCATTGATAGCCACAGGCTACAGAATGTACAATAGGCACAAGCCCAGAACAGATAACAGGTCCTGGAAAATGCTGTCACAGGCATTAGCGGGACTCGGAGCACAAAATTTGATGGTCTCCCAAAACCCTTCCTGGCTCCTGTCTGCGTTCCTCCTATGCCCTGTTTGCAGTTCTGTGGCTCCGGTCTCCCTTCTATTTCTTCTTAATGCTCTATCTGTCCATCCACAGGCCCCTATATCCTACAACCCCCCTCCCCTGGAACGAAAAGACGTCTGTGCATAGCCACACAATGCCACCTACTGGCACGCAGGAGTACTGCTTTGAAGTTCCTAGATCGAGTCTGACAACTGAAAGATATTCACAAGGTGAGAAATCTGCAGTTAGAAGTATCCATCAGATACTTACGCCCACTTGTTGTGCTCTGGATCATGTTGCAGAAGTTTGTGTGCCCCCTCCTGGAATACCCATTGCTTGAACTCCCATTTTGTATCTGCACTGTGCGAATTGGGTGTTCTCTCATTTGCATAGGGGTGTGGCCTAATGCAACGGAGGAAATGCCTTTGTCTGTGTACCTCTGCCATATTACATATCGAGATGCAATAGCATTAAGGGCATCAGAGGTGCTAAAAGTTGGTGCACAGAAAGTGCAATGCCCAATGGTCCCTTTTGGGGGAGTTAACAAGAACATGCTTGTGCTAGAGAGTACACATTTTGTAATTATTTCGCTGCATGGCCCAGTTCTGCAATATGTTTCCAGGATGGCAAAGAGCGTCTTAAACCTCTTTTGATCAAACTGAACTTCTATTAATAAATTCTAAACGCATGACTAACAATCCATAAGCTACAACTGTGCACCTATAATAGTTGCGTCAACTGCACCCAACTCAAAAGTAAAAAGCCTTTGAGTCAATCTTGACCCCCAAATGATCTTTAACGCAGACTAGATTTATGGACTATGCATCGACTGGACCGTCAACAACACCTACTCAGAAGCACCCTCTGTTGCATCTAGGTCTTGTTTTCAACCTTAGTCTGTCATATCATAAACTGTACATATCTGCAGAACCTAAGTAGTATGCAGGTACCCAATGCAATATTATCAACCAATGAAAGTGAATGGAAACTTGAGAAATGGTTTCAAGGCCGAAAGTCAACCCTGAGTTACCAATGCTCACTTGTATCTGTTAACTGCTTGTTTTCAGGAGTCTCTGTACTGTTGTCACCCCAAACTGAAAAATAAGCACAGCCTTCAGCCCTTGACCCTGAAGGTAACAACATAACAAACTCAGTAACAAACATCACACTCAATAAATCATTTTCTAGGGGGAGGAGCCACGATGGCTGCCTGAGAGGACGCGCCTCTCCGCAGCTGCAACAATCACCAGCATTGGGACCCCCCTCAGCCCCATCCGTGGCAATAAAGGGCTGATTGGAGCCTGTGGAAGTGACCCCCCACTCAGGGGTCAACAGTGAAGGGGCGCTGCAACCCCCCCACATCAAGTGCGCTGCCCGGGATGACATAGCTGCCAAGGTTTCAGATTGCTATGTGTGACATTTTCAAAATGTCAGTGTAATTATGAGTGACATTTCAACGACTAGGAGTGACACTTTCTCACAAGCAAAATTAAGCAATGAAGATGAGGGAAACATATAAATATCAGAAATTACACCCATTTGAGCAACAAGAAACTCCAAGAACATCTTAAAAGTGCTGCAAAGCACTAGAAATGGTCTCTGTCCACATGGGACCTGGCCCAACAGGAAGGATGTGTGAGGCACCAACATGAACAAGTTACCCACGAAGCCATCTCAGTTATCTAAGTGTCACACTGACTCAGCTGACACGTGCACAGACAGACTGCCTAGCACCATTCTGCATTATCTTCACAGGCTGAGGCCGGTGCAATAATCTCCCATACAACATAGATGATAGCTTATTGCTGTCAGAAACCTGTTTTAAATTACCCCTGGCAGTTTCGAGAAATAAACCACAAACTTAAAGGAAGGCACAGAAACACACACTTGGTCACAGCTATTATCATTCTTTTAGCACTAAAGTGACAGTGGAAGTGCATACCATATTGCATACTGCATACATGCTGTTTTGAACATGTCCGGTTTTTAACTTGCTGTAGAATACAGGCTGTTTATTAAGACATCACATGACATCCACTGCAGACTATGGGTGCACATGCATCAAAATAGGCAATTGCGATTCTTTAATTGCGATTTTTAAAGAATCGCAATTAAAGAATCGCAATTGCCTATGCATGTAGGAATCGCAAAAGATTTTGCGATTCCTAAACATTCCTAAATTGCGACTCGCAAATTGCGAGTCGCAATTAAGGAAATGCTACCCATTAATTCCTATGGGCCTAGGCCCATAGGAATCAATGGAAATTGCATGCGCAATTTGCGAGTACCAAATAGGTACTCGCAAATAGCGCATGCAATTTCAAGGGTGCCAAAGGGACACCCTGTTGCACCCCTGAAATTGCCATGTGACCACATGTTGCACACACACATGCCCCAAGGGCATGTGTGTGTGTAACATGTAACTTTGAAAAATGCACTTTAGTGCATTTTTCAAAGTTTTAGCAAATTACCATCCACTTTCATTTGATGGTAATTTGCGACCCCTAATAGCGAAATCGCTATTTCAATTTACTTCATGCATTGCATTTAAGGAATCGCAATTTGAGATTCCTTAAATGCGATCGCAATTTAAGTAATTGCAATTTTTGCAATTCCTTAAATTGCGATTTTTGCATTTGGGATGATGCATCCCAAATGCAAAAATACCGGTCGGAAAGGGGCAGATTCTGCGAATCTGCCCGTTTGCGACCGGTTTTTGCCTTGATGCATCTGGCCCTATGTATGTAAACATTTCTAAAAGGTGGAGGTAAAGGGATGAGAAGGAAAAAGAGAAGGAAGAAGAGAAAAAAACTGAAGGAGGGAGAGGAGAGAGAGAAGGAGGGAGACAATGGGAGTAGGGAGAGGGGTGAGAGGGGAGGAGGTAGACAAAAGGAGGAGAGAGGGAAAGAGATAAAAAAAAGAAGGGGTATAGGTGAGATTGGAGGAGAGAGAGAGAGAGAGAGAGAGAGAGAGAGAGAGAGAGAGAGAGAGAGAGAGAGAGATGGCCAAAAGCAGAAATGGAAGGGGAAATGCAAATGTGAGGCACTTGACATGGCTATTGCAGCAAGTAAATATAGCCAGACATGCGCTGGACAGCTCAGTTGAATTAGAGATAAGATCTCAGTTAAGGAATGAAACACTGATGTGCTCTGCTGTGAATTACTGTACTGTTCCCTGGAAGCTGGCGAGCTCCCTGCACCTTCCGAGTACAGTGATAAGTAGTGTCAGTGGGCCCCCAAATGTGAGTCAACACGTGTTCCATCTTTGCTGAGGGTCCCCGTCTTTATGTGCCCCACAATTTCCACTGTGCATGCTAAACTAGTACACGCATGCTAGGATAAATTAAATGCTTCTGCACATTGAGGTTGCCAGGGAGTGGTGAGCAGTAATGGTTCAGGTGTGACAGGTAATCCTTTATATGTTTGCTTTGTGCTCTACATTTAAAGAGACAGTGGGCATTCTGCGTTTCAGACTCTTCTCCATCGAGCCGGTAGAAATTGCCCTCACACTGAGCTCTTTCCCAGCTTCTGAGAGACAAATCCAAGGTTACCAGACCACAGAATGCCGATTCTTTTGAAAAGTATGCTGCATGCAATACAATTAAAAAACCTTTCATAGCCTGTGGGGGTTGCAGGAGGCAGTAGCAGAATGACAGGTGAGCATCGTGCAGGCATCAGTTGGCACGCCTCTTCAGACACACATCCTCAGACTCAACCCCGAGTCTCTGCTTCTCCGGTTATTATATTTTTGAGCAGAAGGCAAACGGCCGGGAGGTGTGTCAGCCCGGGCTGAGACAGCTTCCCGGGCACACACACAGCCGCCGCACCCGAGTACTTCGCAGGTCTTTAAAAGACCATTTGCTTCCTAATGAGGCTTTGTTGTTTTTCACCCCTTCTTAGAGCCCCTGCATCTCCACTCCAATTTCTGGAAGAATCAGCCCCCTTTTCTTAGCCCCCACCCCCGAAATTTGGCTCTAGTTGCGCCTCTGGGTGTGAATACACAGTGGGACATTTTCAGTCCTGGAACGGAGTAAAATTAAGGTTATATACACAGTGAAGGGTTTCAACATCATTGCCATAACATCAACGCATTTTTCACTCCTACGTTTGTAATCGAAGGAGGCCCACTTCACCTTTCATCACAATTAGGCAGACAAAAGAACAGTTTCAAACATTGTAAATATATGCTAAATAAATTAGCAATAGTGGAACATGCAGCCAGGACACTACAAAACTTCTGTGAGTTACAGTGAGTTTTGTACACGACACGCACCCACTGACTGACTGTGGCAGCTGCCGATCGCGCACTGTCTGAAGGAATTAATTAATCACACATGCACACAGTCAGGTGGCTGCATTGCAGCACCGCTCTCTCACTTACTTCTCTAAGTTGCAGTAACTCGAGCTCGAGCCACCGCAGCAATTACCGCTTGCCGCATGCCTCCTCAGAGAGTCTTCTGGGTCAGGCCTGAACTCGGGTCAAGTGAAAGTCCTGGCCAATGCTGCTGCAACGATCTGCCTCTCCGTGCAATTCAAATTGCCGCGGGTCTGACGTGAGGCAGAGCTCCGGTGATGAAAAATGTAATTCACCGTGGTACAGCACGCAATGGTGGCCTGGGCTGGTGCAAGCAGCAGGCAGTGCTGCGAGCGCCAAGATTGCGGCAGCGCCTGCACACCTTTAGCCAGCCAAAATTGTTTCCTCCCATAACAAACTCCCCGCCTCGCAAGCAGGACTTAACATCTCCCAACCTCGCGGCGCCAGACTAATACTGGACACTACCATGACGTCAGGTTGCGTGAAAGCCGCGCCGCGGAAATCACCATGAAACATTGTTGCATTGTGCAGTGCGCCTTACAGAAGCCTCAGGAATATTATTGCAGCCTGGCGCCAGGCACGACACAGGCTGGGCAGATTTGTTACATTGTAGTGCTCTCAGCCACTCCAGAGCTGAGAGCAGATGGATCTTTAACTATTTATGAACTCAGAGCCCAGCAAGCAGCTGCTGGCAGCATGTCTCTCGGAGCAGAGCAGAGCCCGCGCACAGGTGCAGGCGCCGCCAGTGGCGCGCGCTGGCTAGTGGCAAAATGCGTGACAATGCATTTCAGTGCGGTGATGCGGAACACCACACTGAAATGCGTGAGCGTCACACCTGATGCGTGATACTTGGCAGGACTGGGACGGGTGCGGCACAGGGCGCGGCTGTGACGGGCTGAATCAGCACCCGGGACACAGGAGAGCTGAAGGGGAAGCCGCGGAGACTGTGGATTAGCGGCACGTTCGACTGCGTGGCCCCTTGGGAGACTCCTGCGGAGGCTCACGCGGCCGCTGAAAAAGAGCAGAGGACGCCGCAACACTGATACGGGGGCGGCTTTGTGAACAACAGAGGAGGGTAAGAGGCGTGATCCATAGGCCAAGCGGCCAGATGAGGGCGCAGCAGACGAGGCCCTGAGCTCGGCGGCATCTAGGGTGGGAAGAAGGGACTGTTGCCCTCCCCCGCCACATGCATACATCATACTGTGTTGGCGGTTCTACGGGGTGAGTGGGGGCAGCGGCGCAGACCCTAATTGAAGTGAGAGGTGCCTGCTGTTAACTGGTGTCAGGACTTGTGGCCTAACAGCCCTGGGGCGATTTGAAGTGATGCAAAGTATTGGAATGGGAGTCTCGCCATCTATCAAGACTCCTGTAGTGGCAGACATGGTTGCCCCCCTGCCCCTTGATGCGGAACCCAACCCGGCTGAATTAAAACAGTGCATGGGTTTTCTCCCAATACCCTGGGGAGGCCTGCGAACAGAGGCTTGGACATTTGCGGTTGCAGGAGGGGATAGTGATGGGCCCCCACCTGCCCTTCTTATGCGAGCTCCTCTGAACGAGCACAGAGGCTACCGCTGAGCCCTCTCTCGGGGGCGGGGGGCTTCTGTGAGGAACCAGGGAGCTGATACCCAGATGTGATCCTTTGTTTAGGATTAGCCTGCTCCCATTGGCCGCACATGGCAGTCTGAACCATCATTTGGAACACCGGGGCCAGATTGAATGATTGTTGGGGTAGCTGCACCCGCGGTGCCCCTGCTCCCACATACAGTATTACACACGGTGTGCCCTATCTGCTCGTGGTATGCATCGCAAGGCCCGGCCCAACTTGCCCTGGGTCCCAGACCTGATAGCAACCCACTGCCGGACACAGATGCTGCCAAATCCCAAAGGAGGCCCGGGCACAGCCTCTAAGACTCGCCACCCTATTGAGGAGGGACTGGCTAGAATGGCACAGAGTGCGGCCTCTAACGAGGAGCCTAACCTGGGGGAACCCATACCCCCATCGAATCTGGATATCAAAAATCTAATCCTGGCAATTAGGCCGTCACCGAGAAAATAGATGGAGTGGCTACCACAATGGCGTTACAACGCCAAAATATGGACAAGATGAGAGAGCGTGTGAAGGACTTGGGAACTAGGGCTGATGGCATAGATGAGATACTGGGGGCACTTACCAGCCAGCTGACTGATTAGGAGAGGCGTCTGCAGCCACAGGAGGCCAATCTGGCAGATCGACGCAACAATGTGTGCAAACTAGGCTTGCCTGAGGGGACGGAGACCACCCCAGTGGAACAGTTTCTAGAATCTTGGCTGCCCACAGTGTTGCCCAGGTTGGGGGTGCGTGGGAGTTGCCGGAGGACAGGGCCCACAGAACCCCGGACAGCAAACCCAAGCCAGGGTCCCCCACCACGCATGCTGATAGCCTGGATCATGCGATACAAAGATAACATGGGCATATTAGCAGCAGCAAAACAACAGAGCAATGTGGAGTACAATGTGAACCGGATTGCCTGGGCATATATCTAAGTTCGGACATATCCGAGAACTATGCCTCGAATGTGGGTGCACTTCTGAATGGTCTGAACACACTAACCAGGGTATCTAATGAATATTGTTTCTAGTTTTACAGACATAGATGCAGGTTCCTTCTGTGAAGCTAGTTACAGGCAGTTCCCTACATTTTGTGTATTAGCCCAACAATGGTGAGGCTCAAAGGCTTGATTTAGATTTTGGCGGACAGCAAAAACATCATTTAGCGATAGGTGGACCGTACGTTTTCAGTAGACGTAGACCGAGTTGGCTCAGTCCATGGAAAATGTCCTCCAACGGCCCAACAGAGTAGGGCCCGTCAAAGGAAGGACATTACACCTAACACCCTATTTAAGGTAGACGGTGTTATGTCTTCTTTTCTGCCCATCAAGGAAAAATCTGGCAGTGAAGCATAGAAAAAAAAATAATTAGCCCTACACCCTGAGGGAAATCTCCTAGGGTGTGGGGTCATTCGTTTTTTGTTTTCAAAAACAAACTTTGACTTTGTGACTTTGAAAGGGAGGCTGAAAAGGTTTGGTGATTATCAGTCAAACCCGATGGTGGCTGTCCACCAAACGTTTGGTACGTTGAAAGGAACTGCAGTGACAGTGGTTCCTTTCAATGTACAGAGATGACTGCTGGGCGGCGGTCATCTCTAAACTTGACAGGCAGTATTTGTCAGGATAGCAGACTTACGGTCTGATTTAGATCTTATGAGATTAATATTTTGGCGGACGACTGTGACAGAGTAAACGATCCGCCGAGATCTAAATCAGGCACTAAATGTCCTCCTCCACCCTGACGGACAGAGAACTGCCCATCACGCATCAACTGAGGACCCAAGTCGTCTGCCACTTGAACTGGCCAATAAAAGGAGGTGGAGTTGGGTGTGACGTGGCAGTGGATTTGGAGACATAAAGCAGGAAACTTAGAGGCCCTCTCACTCAGGTAATATGGAAAAATGCCTGCAGTGACACCTCTGGGAAAAAATGAGTCAGGAAGGCGTAAGGTCTGTCCCTACACGTTAATGGGGCATCTGTCTCCCTTCACTATTCACACACAGGATATCCAAAAGTTGTCCAAAAAGAGTCCTGTTGCCCATATAGTAAAGCTCAACAGTCGCACTCCCTGCTCACCTTAATCCATATATGATACATGCACAGTACACATGCACTTTCTAGACATGCCTCCTACAGCCCTTTCCTATAAATATACATCAGTAGTGGTCTTATATTAACAGCAGGAAATTCAAGTTTAAGAGAGTTTACAGCAGGCGAGACTCCATAAGGGAGGCTCACACTACATCAGAGATCTAACTACCATTAGAGGTAAAAAGATGGATGTTTTCACAGTTTAGAAACTGGTTTCCCAAGAGTAACGATCTATCTTCACAACAACATGCAGTCCGCAGTTGTGCTCAAAATAGTGTCTACCCGTAATAAAGCTACAGTATTGAAGGCGAGAGGGAGGTAGTCACCCTGCAGAGGCGAGGGGCTAGACTAGTAACAAATACAAATTTGTCACCAAAAGCAGGTGAAGCCACGTAAGGCATTCCATTCCATAAAGCAACTGTCCTCGACCCATCTTCAAGGTTGAGGACATTATGATTCATGGTTGCCATTAAAGGATGGCATTTTGTTTGATATATTTGTGCTGTGTGCTACAAAAAAGCCTTGAGAATAAATTCAGTTCTTTTTTTTGCACAATATTCATATGGGCTGGATGTAAAGGACACGCTAGTGTAACAAAACAAAAGTTATATTGTACTGTACAAACTTTTACAAGAAGACTTGAATTATTGATTGTGATGGCTATGCGTAGCGTGTTTTTCTGAGTAGAGTGGCGTAGAGTGCAGTGACATATAGCGGTGCAGAGTAGAGTGGTGTAGAGTGAAGTGGCGTAGAGTGGAGTGCTGCAGAGTGCAGTGGGCTAAAGTGCAGTAGTGCAGAGTAGAATGGTGCTGAGTGCAGTGTTGCAGGTTAGAGTGCCATAGAGTGCAGTGGTGCAGAGTAGAGTGTCGTAGAGAGCAGTGGTATTGACTTCAGTGGTGCAGAGTAGAGTGCAGTGACGTAGAGTGCAGTGGCATTAAGTGCAGTGGCGTAAAGTCGATTGTTTCCGAGTAGAGCACAGTGGCGTGGAGTGGTGCAGAGTAAAGTGAGGTGGTGTAGAGTGAAGTGGTGCAGGGTAGGATGTAGTGGTGTAGAGTAGAGTGGCATAGAGTAATGGCGTAAAGTGGTGTAGAGTGCAGTGGCATACAGTGCAGTAGTGCAGAGTAGATTAGAGTAGCATAGAGTGGATTGGCATACAGTGCAGAGGTGTGGAGTGGAGTGCATTGGCGTAGAATGTATTGGCATAGAGTGCAGTGGTGTAGAGTGAAGTGTTGCAGAGTGACGTAGAGTGGAGTGATGTAGAGTGGAGTTGTGCATAGTAGAGTGGAGTGGCCTAGACTGGAATGATGTAGAAAGTAGTGGCGAAGAGTGCAGTGGTGTAGAGTAGAGTGGCATAGAGTGCATTGGCATAAAGTGCAGTGGAGTAGTGCAGAGTGAAGTAGAGTGCAGTGGCACAGAGTGCAGTGGCGTGGTATAAAGTGGAGTGATGCAGAGTAGGGTGCAGTGGTGTGGAGTGGTGCAGAGTAGAGTGGAATATGCATGGTGTGGTAGCACACTTGCATTACAGACAACACATCTGCAACTGAAGTCACCATTAAATTTGCAGACATACAGTTTCACTGATAAAAGTATACATACAGCGTACAAATGATAATGTGTGCAAATGTCATCACCTAGTGTATTGATTTTTTTGATCGTTTTAAATTATTTGTTTTCACCACACTTCAGAATTACCAAAACATATGCCTCATTTGTGGTTTTCTTATTCTGAAGTATCTGAACAGTTCATTTACAGACATTTAGATTTTGTTGTGTGCTAGAAAAAGAATAACATTGTACAGCCTTCCTCAAGCACTCCCAGAAGCCAGCAGGACTGTCACATAAATCCTCTCACTTTAAAGTTAGAGAAAGAAAAGTAAACACCAAGCTCCCAGGAAGACAGAGTTTGACATTTGATGTCTATCTTTGAATGCACAGCAAATGTGACAAGATAAGAACAAGATGTAAAGGTCTGTTTACAGCAATCGAGCACCTGTGGAAAAATAAAGTAAATAGGGTTTGGGTAAGGGTAGGGACGAACTTGAGCTGGACAGCCTCAAACAAATAGAGCCAGCAAATAGAAAGCAAGCAAATGTGAGTCACAAACCAAACAAAGCCATATGTTAAAAAGGGGCGAAGGCATTCCCAGGGAAGCTTTCCGAATGTCCCCAAGATGTTGTTAGCAAACCAGACAGCTGCGCTGAGTGGTAGACCTTGACCTAAAAATGGGCAAACACATATAACAAGTGCAACAAGGTTTCCGAGAGATAGGTGCATAAACGGCAAAATTTTGAGGGAGGCCACTCAACCTATTTAGGCCAAAAATCAAGAGCCAGAAAGCGGCCTAAACATAGCTGCATTAACCTGGTTATAGAGTAGGTTTTGAAAGGATCAGCCAGATTACTGTACACTAGTCCACTTCTGGAAGCGTTGCTAACAAGCCATCCATGGCTTCTTTTGCTAAAATATAGTTTGTTCAGAGTAAAGGAATTTTCTTTAATCACCTTATAGAGCAACTTCTGAAAGAGAGCATGCAACATTTGTTGATTCCATATGCCGTCAACTCCGTCCAGCTGCAGACTGTCATCAAAGCATTAGACCTGGCAGCTTTCTTGGTGGAATCATCAGGCTTCATTTCCTCCCAGATAAAATGCTTTAGTGTTGAACTTTGAGTAATTTTTTGTGTATGCACATATATTGAAAGAACTCTTTTTGTGCTAATTGTTATTCAAGCATGATCTATACTGGTGATGTATGTTGAAGCAGCCTGAAGAAAGAACAATATATTCTGCATTGGGTATTATTCAGAAAATACCTAAATACCTAAATTCGAAAGTGCCATAAGTTACGGTGCGGATTAGTCTAGCTTTTATTACTTTGAAAAACTGGCATTAGGTAAGGGTTTTAGTCGAGGTCAAGAGCATCTGAAATGCAAAGAAAATGGAGGTGATTTTCGATTTCAGTGCATTGACCCCTAAGTACCTGTATTTATTACTTTTGACTAGACACCGGTTCTCCAAAAACCAAACCCCTTGTTTGATTGCTTTTCTCCCAAAGATTACTATATTAATTTTTCAAAGTTTACAATCATATCATTGGCTTTGCAGTAGTTAGTAACAGTATCAATTAGTTGTTGCAAGCCAACCCTTATTTGGTTCAGGAGTACCGCATCATCGGCTTTTAATAAAAATGTAATTGATTATGAGCCTATTTCTGTTGGATGTGAGTCAGCTGAATCCAACTGCAGAGTCTCCAATGTAAAGATTAAAAAGATTTGGCGCTAGGACGCAGCCTTGCTTATGCCTCTGTAAGTAAATAATTTTCTTGTAATTCCTCAGATTGGAGCCAAGCTTTACCTGCACCCATGTCCCTGTATATACCAAGGGGATAGATTGTAGGAGATTGTGTAGAATATGCTATCACGCCAGCTTTTTCACTAGTAAGAAACGATTTACATGCTCAAAGCCCTTGCTGAAGTCAATGAAACAAGTATATAGCAGCTGTCCTTTCTTATTTTGTTTTTCAATCTTCATTAACATAGCACTTAGTTGTCTATGGTGCGGACTAATGGTTTAAAGCCAGTTTGGTTGGACGGGGTCAGATTTTTGTTGCATGCCCAAAGCTCAAGATCTTCCAGGAGAAGGGAGGAAAATATTTTTATTCCACATCCAACAAACGGGTGTTGAGTATATGATTGTGGCTTTCTCAAAGTGGGTTAGGTGTCAGATTTAGATTGAAGTCTCCTGTCACAATCAGAGGTATATCAACATGATTGAGCGGTGTTGAGACAGAATATCGAGTTGGAAATGTAGAGTTACACAAATATCGAGTTGGAAATATCTTGATTCAGAAATATGGACAGCAAGAATATCGTGATCAAGAATATCGAATTTAAGGTAAGAAATATCGTTTTTAAAAATACAGAAGTCATTAATATTGTTAGCAAAATATAGTTGTTTAAAATATCGATTTTTTTTAATTAGTGTTATGTATTTTAGATATTTTAAATGTATGTGATGTATGTTTTTTTTATAAATAATGTTTGTTTTTTAATATATGCGTTAATTTTTTAGTAGTTATCAATTTTATTTTAAATTTTTTTGCGTTTTTTAGTTCCGTAGCTGGTTGTGAGTTTATAGGGGAATAGGGTGGAAAATAATTTAATTATAATAAATTAATGATTATTATTTAATTTAGATTTTATAGTGTTAATTGTGGGAAGTAATTTATTTGTAATTAATTATTAATTGGTTGTTAATTAATATTAATTAATTGCTAATTATAGTAATTGTGTAAAACAATTTAGGTGCGGGTTGTGGGGTTTATGGGGTAAAGGGTGGAAAGTAATTTATTTTTGATTAATTAATAATTAGCAGTTAATTTATATTAATTAACTGATTGAAAATTAATTATGGAAATTGTGTAATTAATTTTAGGTCCGGGTTGTGGGGTTTATAGGGGTAAAGTGTGGGAAGTAATTTATGTTTAATGAATTAATAGTTAGTTGTTAATTTATATTAACTAATTAATTGATAATTATGGTAATTGTGTGATTTTTTTTAGGTGTGGGTTGTAAGGTTTATCGGGTAAGGGGTGGGAAGTGATTTATATTTAATTAATTAATAATTAGTTCTTAATTAATATTGATTAATTAATTGAAAATTAAATATGGAATTTGTGTAATTAATTTGAGGTGTGGGCTATGGGGTTTATAGGGGTAAAGTGTGGGAAGTCATTTATGTTTAATTAATTAATAATTGGTTGATCATTAATGTTAATGAATGTATTTAATTAGAGTAGTTGTTTATATTTTTGTGTGTGGGTTTTACTTTTTAGGGGTAAAGGGTGGGTAGTAAATTAATTTTACTTACTTTATAATTAGTTTTTATAAACTATTAGTTTTTTAATTGAAAATAAGTTTTAACTGTGTAATTAATTTTTTTACAGTTTAATTTTACCAGTGGTTTGTGGGGATTATAAGGGTAAAGTGTGGGAAGTTTATTAATTTTATGAGTTTTAATTTGTTTTTTAATTAATAACATTTCTTTAATTGGTAATTCATTATGTTAATTATGCAAGTATATTTTTTTATAAAATGTAGATGTGGGTTGTGAATTGTGTGGTGTTATAGGGTAGGACATAAAAAAGTAAATTTATGTAATAATTAATGTTTTTGATTCTAAATCATTTCTAATTAAAAATATTTATTTGTTTGAAAATTATTTTTCATTTTATTTAATATAATATTTGTAGGTATTTATCATATGTATTTAACATTATATTATGTTTTTTTAATGTGTAGTATTAAATATATTTGTATTTTAATTGTTAATATATTTTTATCTTTTTTATTTATTTTGTTTTTTAAATATTTTAGTTGTTAATATTTTGCTTGTTTTTACTTTTGAACTGACTGGAGTGAGAATATTAATTGTCACCCCTTTGCAATCCAACATTTTCCCTACTGTTGCACTGATTGGAGTGGGAATAGTAAATTTTATCTTGCCACTATCCAACACTTTCCCTACTGTTGCACTCACTGGAGTGGGAATAGTAAGTTTTACCCCTCCGCTATCCAACACTTTCCCTACTGTTGCACTGATTGAAGTGGGAATAGTAAATTTTATCCTGCCACTATCAAACACTATTCCTACTGTTGCACTCACTGGAGTGGGAATAGTAAGTTTTACCCATCCCCTGTCGAACACTTTCCCTACTGTTGCACTCACTGGAGTGGGAATAGTAAGTTTTACCTCTCAACTATCCAACACTTTCCCTACTGTCGCACTCAATGGAGTGGGAATAGTAATTTTTACCCATCTGCTGTCGAACACTTTCACCACTGTTACACTCACTGGAGTGGGAATAGTAAGTTTTACCCCTCCGCTATCGAACACTTTCCCTACTGTTGCACTCATTGGAGTGGGAATAGTAATTATTACCCCTATGCAATCCAACACTTTCCCTACTGTTGCACTCACTGGAGTGGGAATAGTAAGTTTTACCTCTCCGCTATCCAACACTTTCCCTACTGTTGCACTGACCGGAGTGTGAATAGTAGAATATAGGCCTTTTTTTCGCATGCCATAACAACGCATGCCTTAACAACGCGGTCGTTACAACGACCGCGTTGTTATTTCGCATACTGTTACAACGCAAGTCGGAACAACGACTTGCTTTTAGGGGGCGCTGGGTGTTGGAATAGTATAATTTACTATTCCAACTTCAGTCTGTGCGGACACTAGGGAAGGTGTTGGATTTGAAATCCAACACCTTCTTCCCCCTAACGCAAGTCGTTTTTCTGACTTGCGTTTTAACGGTATGCGAAATAACAACGCGGTCATTGTAACGACCGCGTTGTTATGACATGCGTTGTTTAGCATGCAAAGTAAAGGCTGTTTACCGAATAGGAATATAGGCCTTTTTTTCGCATGCCATAACAACGCGTAATTTTTACCCCTCTACTATCTAACACTTTCCCTACTGTTGCACTCACTGGAGTGGGAATAGTTAGTTTTACCCCTCCGCTATCCAACACTTTCCCTACTGTTGCACTCACTGGAGTGGGAATAGTAATTTTTACCTTTCCGCTATCCAACACTTTCCCTACTGTTGCACTCACTGGAGTGGGAATAGTAAGTTTTACCCCTCAGCTATCCAATACTTTCCCTACTGTTGCAGTGACTGGAGTGATAAATGTAAGTTGAAAGAATTTTAAATAGTTTAATGTTTTAATTTATAATAGAATGGGTTTTCAAAAATTGATTTTTTGGTATTGGTATATATCCAATACCACAGATTCAATCAGGTTAATAACCACATACAGCTGCCAGGATAGACAGATAAGGAAGATTATTTATAAACACTGGCATATTATCTGATTTGACATTATCACAGATCGTGCCCAATCTTCCTACTCTTACATTCAGACGCGCTCCCTCGATGAGGGATGTGCTGGTCAGAACCAGTCCAGAGGTACCAGTTTTTAACACCTGGTTGTCACTGAGGTCAGGTTTTTTTAAATGTACAAGTTGTAGAGCCTGTAGATTTGGAAGAAACGTCACTGAATATACCACAGCTTTTGAGGATTTGACGGTTAAGATTCAGGGTCACCTCACGCGTCGCACTGAGTACGCAGTATATGTATTAGAGTGCACATGCCAACTTAGATACGTTGGAAGCACGAAGCTTCAGGTGTTTAACAAAATCCTCCAGCATTTAAGGGCGGTGGTTAATTCTGACCCAAACTACCCAGTGGCCCGCCATTTTAAACTTGTACATAACAATAACCTGAATGAGTTAAGTTACTTTGTAATTGGATCACTACCCAAGTCAGTTCGAGGAGGAAACAGAGAAAAATTACTGCATCAGCTGGAATCCCACTTTATTGTGCTATTGGACACCAAGATGCCGAAAGGCTTAAATACAGGGAGGAGTTATACAACTTTTTATAATAGGGTTCTGTTTAGGTATAAAATGAGTTTCCATACCAAATACCTTATTAACAACTGTTCCTTGAATTTTGTATCAACATTTTAAAATTATTTATGAAATGTTTTTAAGAATTATTTATGAATTTGTATATGAAATTCTTGATATACCTATATAATTGGCATCTGGTACCCCCTGTGTGATTACAGTCCAAGTTGGGATTCCTCAAAGTGCATCTTCAAATGTTTCCATTGTGCTGTTCATCAAAAGATTTGCACTGTTAAATGTCCCTCATTATACTGACTTTTTAGTGAGGATTTTTTTGACAGCTGTTTTAACTATCTATAACTGAGATTCTTCGTTTTTTCATTGTTGTTCTTGATTAATAATGTGTATCTATTTTTTTAACATCTATTGATAATGTATCAAATTTGAACCTTATTCTTATGCCGAGTTTGTACTCTTCATCTTGTAATTGTGCACTTGCACTTTACTGTTTCAATGCAGCGGGAATGCGCTTAGCTACTGACACGGCCCAAATTTCATTTATATAAAAAAAAATCTTTTTTCTAAATCAGCATTTTTTGCACATATGAAAACTCTTGCACTTTTTTGCACTTGCACTTTAGGTTCAGTTAAGAGTATGATGGCAATAGTATTATTGGGGACACCTCGTCTTGGTTCACGGCTGTCGTAACTTTATTGAGGGGACTGGACTATGCCTTGCGATTTTAAGGCACATTTCAGCTGTATTAGCAGCCGCTATTATCAAGCATTTGCCTTTTATTCCTCATTGTCTCACGGCATTATAATACATATTCAATATTATTTGTTTGTATTAATTGCATAATATATATTATAACTGTGTACACAAATCTGCCGTGGCATGGATACAAACAATGAATGTAGTTTGAGTTTATGTTCCAATTGAATGAGGTTGCTCCATTTTTACATCCAGTCTTTTTACTATTGCTATTACTCAGGGGAGTGGCTTTACTTGTTGATTTTACTATATTTATGTCTCTATTGGTCCAGCGCGTCAAGTGATCAAGACCGCAGCAACGCGATCGAAACGCGTCAGGCTGGACACTCGTCTTTGCACTATGGTTGTTGCTTTAATTTATCTGCGATAAAATTTCACCTCATCGAATACGCTGTGGTCCGTTCCTGCTTTCTCGCCGAGCATTTGGGGAGCCAGGAGTTTGGTTTCTTTATATATATATATACATATATACATATATATATATATATATATATATATATGTATTACCTACTGGCGGTCGCCAATAGGTAGTTATAGTTAGAACCTAGGGGCTCATTACGATGTCGGGCGGAGGCAGAACCGCGGTGCTGGCGGAAAATGACTTTTTCCGCACTCCAGCAGCGGTCCTTGCGCCCGCCATATTACAATGGGCAAACATAGCCCATTTCCCGTCTGCCGTGGAGCGACGTGAACCGCCAGAAATTTACGCCCGCCACCACGCCGGAGGGAGCCAATAGAAACCCACCGCCGTGCGGAATGACGTCCCGTACGCCGTACAAATCACGATGCCACAAACAACCCATTACACCGCAGCGGAGAATCCACCCACCCAGAGACGGCGGAAGCACGACCGCGGAACGTGAAACCAGATTCCCGGTCCCCTCAACCCGGTCAGAACCCCAATGGATCCAGCTCTGCAAGCCTTTCCGCTGCTGTACCTTATCCACTACCAGCAAGTAATGGACCGTCGCGGACAACGCCGCAGGTACGCAAATACACAACTCCGCACACAACCACAACACACAACTCCTGTGCTGATATACGGTTCCTGTCCACATCAGACACTCTGGTGGGGACAGGAACACATCCCCAAGTGTACCCACAGATGTCCTACCTGTTAGAAACCAACCCCTCCGCATCCGGGTCACCCACCAACCGCAAAATCACTGCAATGTCCCGGTCACGTCACCACAGCGGTGAAGACGCGGGAAAACCTGCGCACAATGTAGTAGGCACGGCCGGCGCCAGGCATGGACAGTCTACAAAGATTCACAGGGTTCCACCCTACACACACTACGCTTCCCACACCCATTTGGGGACATGCTGTGTGCTCCTCCTGTGCCCCCCCTGCACAATTAAGCTGCCAGGTGTAGCCAGACCTTGCACCCCACACACCAAAGGAGCAGGGAGCCTGGCTTGGAAGGTGGGGGTGAAGAGGAACACCCTGCACAGAAGCTCAGGGGCTGGACAACCCTCTCCCTCATACCTACCTTCCACACATGTGATGCAAAATGAGCATAATTCAAAAATGAAGACTGACACTGCATAGGAACATCCACTGAACTGTTCACACTGCCTGTCAAGTCACACACAAACACCCCACACCGACACCCAGCCACATACACATACCATAGCCCAGCAGCAATGGAGGACAATAAATGGGTCAGCCAAAAGTGAAGTGGACAGTGCTGGAAAGCCATGGAGCAAGCCACATAGCATGTGTACAACACATGCAAGAGAAGGGACACATCACACCACCCTTTGGGCATCAAATCACACATGGGTGGCACAGTGAGTGAAATTAACCCAAAGTGACCTACATTCAACAACTCAGGGAGACATCAAGGCAAGCCATGCATAGGCATAGGAATGATAGGAAGTGTCTGAAGTTAAACAGTGACCAGCCACACATCTGTGTCAACTTACTTGACATGTGTATGTCATCAGCACAACACACAAGGCTCCTTGTCACACTCCCTGACTGACAAACACAAGTAGGACCTTCACAAATGCCCCTCATCTACCCACCTCACACCTGCAACACTCAACGCCAGTGTGAAACACACAGAATGGTGCAAATGATGTCCTGTGAGTTTACTGACAACCAATCACACTCCCTGGGGTGCATCCACAAACATCACACTCACACTCAGGGATGTCTGAACCAATGCTGACACAAAAACAATAGCCAAACACAAAGCTCACAAACAACATACACAGAAGCCCAACAAGCCCACACATGGGCAGCCAAACAGTGGAAAGGCAATGTGACCCTAGACAGAACAGGAATACACAACATTGTCACTCATGGCCAATGCACAGACACCACACCATACATCAATACAAACAAGAGGTGCATCCTCAAAAATCAACCATGAACACCAACTGGGATCAATGGGACAATCAGCTAACACAGACAGAGACACAACACCAATCATCAAGTGGACAAGGTACCATATTGTACCACAAGCATGCACATGCACAATCCTGAAAAGTGACAGGTCAAAAATAGGAGGACAAACCAAAATGTGCACTCAAAACAAGCCCAGCAACAAGAATACACCTTACTGCATGTGACAGACACACAAGTAATGCACACCACACCTGAAACACACATCTGAATATCACACAGCAACAACCACTCACACACAACGTCATGCAAATAGAACATCACACACATATAGCATCTGTCAGTAGAAAGAGCCAACACAGGCCAAACACTGCATACATCCACAACAAAAACCCAACAGATGCACAGACCAATCCATCACAATACAAACTCAGCTGCACATCAGGGGGATGCACAACAAGCAAGTACAAGGCAACATACACTGACAACACTGCATGCACACCAAGCAGTGTATGCACAACAACCAGATCAGTAGCACACACAGCTGAGTGCAACACCATGTACTCCCACAACACAAATCATCACAGCACGCACAGAACATCACACCCAGGAAGGGTAGCAGTACCTCAGCAAACACATACAGCTTAGCCATCACCCACAGATGCACAACTCAGGGACACCCAGGTGCAAACAACATGACCAGAGGAATGTGCTGCCCAAACATCTGCACTGCACATGAGCAACCATGACAGCAAAGCAGTACAAGAAAATTACACATAACTAATTGGGAAACTGTCCTGAGTAGCACATTTGTCCTGTACACAGATCAGCCTCACACAGCAGTGTCACACTATGAAGTGGTGGGGAGGCTCACACGCTGCCAAGCCATGGGGTGGAAGACATGAGATTTAAGTGGTGTGTACTTCAGTAGTGGACAGGTGAGCAGTGTACAGTACACAAACACATAGAGGAGTCACTCACAATGTGTAGGCATCAGAAGCACATATAGGGGATGGCATGACTCCACATACCACATACCATACTGGAGCCAAAAATGGGTCAAGTGACAGCAATGCATGAGAAAACACAAATAATGTCAGTGTGGCTGAGCAGGTCTGCACAGTGTGCACAAACAGTAACAAGACACATGGCTGATCAACAAGACACAACACAGACTTGGCAGGCACACACTCTGCATACTCACAACTGGCAGCAACAACAAGTAGGTGTCCCCCAGGAGTGCAAGGACACACCCACACACTGCACAGTGCCCAACCTACAAATCCTACATGTGCCCACAATATGAAGCACATGGCATACAATTGAAACAAACAGGCACTCAACTTCTGGGTCATACATGTGTGCAGTTGGCATTGCAGGGGCACACACACATCAACACTACTGACAATTACAGCCCATTCACACCTCATGACCACACAAGTGCACACATCCAAATGTACCCATGTGACTAGGAAGACAGGCCATCACAAGATGACCATACATCAACACTGCTGTTCACACATCAACGAAGACCACACAGATATGATGGACCCTGGCCAGCCCACAAGTAATACTGGATAGAATTCACCTCTGTTCTGGTATTGCATCATAACATGACATGTGTACAATTTAGCAAACATGACCATATGATGAGTATGACAATAGTAGACCATCACAAACACCCATCATTGCACCCTCCACCCTCAGAATGAAGAAGAACGAAAGTGCCCCTCACCACTGGCAAACCCTGAAAAAGTTAAATAAGCAATTGGCAATGTTAAAGTGGCATACAGAGCATTTGTCACATGCAACCATACCCATACAGAAACACTTTTATTTAGCAAGGACACTGACAAAGCAGACAACAGGAGTAACTGTTTTTATTACATATCACCAAGATAGGCATGAAAAGTAGACAACAGCAAGGCCAGTGGCCAGTCCATAGTCCAAAGGAGGGACATGTGTACATGAGAACCTGCACAGGGAATGGGCATCCAAAGTTACAAACAGCAAGGCCAGTGGCCAGTCCATAGTTCAAAGGAGGGACATGTGTGCATGAGAACCTGCACAGGGAATGGGCATCCAAAGTTACAAACAGCAAGGCCAGTGGCCAGTCCATAGTCCAAAGGAGGGACATGTGTGCATGAGAACCTGCACAGGGAATGGGCATCCAAAGACACAAACAGCAAGGCCAGTGGCCAGTCCATAGTTCAAAGGAGGGACATGTGTGCATGAGAACCTGCACAGGGAATGGGCATCCAAAGTTACAAACAGCAAGGCCAGTGGCCAGTCCATAGTTCAAAGGAGGGACATGTGTGCATGAGAACCTACACAGGGAATGGGCATCCAAAGTTACAAACAGCAAGGCCAGTGGCCAGTCCATAGTTCAAAGGAGGGACATGTGTGCATGAGAACCTGCACAGGGAATGGACATCCAAAGACACAAACAGCAAGGCCAGTGGCCAGTCCATAGTTCAAAGGAGGGACATGTGAGCACGAGAACCTGCACAGGGAATGTGTGACACTGTACACTGCCATGGTAAGCAACACAGCTAGGGGGATACCAATGGGCAGTCCAGGCACCGCTGTGGGAGAGATAGGTTTGGGAGGGGGACTTTGCCTCAGACTTGGCTGTCAGTCGAACTGGGAGGTGGCTGATTGTCGTGGCCAGTTGGAGTACTGGACCTGGGAGCGAGAGGACCAGCTGAGGTAGAGGCATCAGTGGCTTTGGTAGGCGGAGGGCTGCTTGGACAGGGTGGCATGGTGGCACGGGGAGGCAGAGACATGCTGCCGTGAGACACAGTGTGTGAGGGTGAATGTGGAGGGCTGCCTCTCCACTTCTTGGGGATTCGATACTGAAGAATTGTCTTGGTAGGAGTAGGAAGTGTGGTGGGCACAACAGCCTCACTCTCCACCAAAGGTGCATCAGGTGCAGTTGGCTCTCCCTGTGGGGATTTGCTGGATCTGGCGGTACGCTTTGCCTGGTCTTGCCTTTTCCCCTTCATCCCGTTGACCAGGTGAACCCCCCACAGTGCCCTCCTGTCCCAGCTTCACAGGGGTGTGGGTGGGAGTTGAGGTTGTGGGTGAATCTGCCTTAGAGGGCTGTTTCTGCGGACTCTTAGCAGGCACCGGCTTTACAGCAGGCACAGCAACTGTTTGCCTGTCTTTGGGAGCCGCTTTTGGGACAGGAGTGTCCTTGGATGGGGCTGATTTTGAGGCATGTGAGCCTGAGGCCTACTTCTTGGCTTGATGCCCCTGAGTGTCACCTGATGGGCTTTTTCCTTTGCGCTCCTGAGTGAGTTTCTTTTGTTTGGGGGATGGTGTCTGCGCACTGGGCCGCTTGGGGTGCTGCTGTTGTGTGCTGCGTGTGGAGTACCTGGAGCCTGAGGGCTGAGGTGTGTGGTCACTCTCGTCAGATGTTGCCACTGGCAGGGGGGTTGCCAAAGGGACTGGAGCTGGACTCTGAGCCTGTGACAGCTGAATGGCTGCCGTCACTGTGGAGGACAAAGACTGGACAGTTCTGTGTAGCCCACCCACGTCAGAATGAATCTCCTCCATGAAGGCAACTACCTGTGCCAACTTCTTGTCATGATCCAGGAAGGCATTTAGGAGAGTTGTCTGACCCACACACAGCTGGCGCAAAAGGTCCACAGCCTCAACACTGAGGGAAGCAGGGGAGACAGGGGCAGGGGCAGCGGTGCCTGGGGGGAAGGACACTCTTCCCTTCTTACTGCTGCGGGCACGTGCAGCACAAGTGGAAGTAGCCGGGAAGGTGGGCACTGGACGATGTGTGGTGGAACCTGAGTCAGATTTCCCGCTCCCTGTGCCTGCCAACATCGAGGAGTCACCGCTGGCATCAGATGACGTTGAGGTTAGTGTTTCTGGGCATGATTCTTCAAGGGCACTCCTGTCCCCCTCCGAGGCGCTGGTCACATCAGTGTCAGTGAGGTCATGTGTAGCAGTCGTGCAAGATGCCTCACCACTGGTGTCCGTCCCCTGTCCTTCTGTGCCCTCGGTAGATGCTGCAAGAGACAGAGACGTAGGTTCAGTTTAGTGTCATACTCACAATCATATGCAAACAAAGCACAAAACAAGATGATGATACCCCCATGTTACACACACCCCTGTGCAGTCTGCATTTGCAACCTAAATGACAAAAGCAAAAGATGCATGGTAACATGCATACTTGGCATTAATGACCCAAGTGATGTCCACACAGCCAAATAGCTTGTCCGTGCCTCCATGTAACCTGACATACAGATTCCTGTAAGCATACCTAGGTGCGCGTAGGTGAAAAAGATGTACATCTCAACATGTTGTCACAGTCACATATGGAGTCACTTTAAGGGGACAACACAGATACAGAGTCCAAAATGTCCTTGTGCAATGGCCATAAGCTTCAGCTATCCCCCATGTTGTGCTTCGAAGCACAACTACACTTGCACATTGGTGTCAGATGTGTAGTTCTCACAATTTCGAGGTCAGGCACTGCACACATCGACGAAAGCACACTAAGATGAGGCACACTGCCGTTCACTGCCCAGTGATATCCATGACTCCCCAGCTGCAGCTGATGCCATGAGGCCACATCTCAGCATGCAATGTCAAGGGCCAGTACATTAAACACATGATAGAGTACATGTGGCGTAAATGCATGACAGCTGCACTCAACACAGAGGCCCATTACAAGCCATTGCATCACACTAGAAACATCACTGAGCTCTGCATTGACTCAGGGTTGGGATACATGCAGTCACTCACACCCAAATTCACACTTCGCAGAATACTCATCCCCAACTTGCTGCTGATGGGCCCTCAAACGTCCATCCAGGTCTGGCTGTGTCACTGCCAATATGCGGGCCATTAGTGGTGTCATGCTCCTGCGCGCCAACCTGCCAGTCCGAGAGAGCAGCCCCAGCGTCATCTATGCCACGTTTTTGCTCAGTCGGCAGATTCCATGACACCTTTTGTGACAGTGTGTGTGCCGTCGGTTGGATACACCCAGAGCCCGCACCTTGCGTGCAATGGCCCTCCATAAGTCCTTACGCTGGTGGACTTTAAGCTGCAGGCATGGGAGACAAGAGGAGGAAATATCAGTAACACTGGGTTTTGTACCACTGTGTCTCAGTACAGGAGCATGCACAAACCTAGCACAGCTATACAGATATGTTTAGCAGGGGCCATACAGCATGACACGTACTATATTAGCATAAGACAATCGTACACAAATGCACGCAGGTATGAGGATGGACACAGTACCTGGCCATCTCATGCACATGCAGAATGCCAGCACAGAAAGCGATGTGAAGAAGGACCACATCTGCAATGCAGTTTTTGAGGGAGCAAGACATACATCACATTGTAAATGTAGTTTCGGGGCAGAATCACTGTGTCCAACAATGCACACCCCTCATGTTCCTTGGGCTGCAAATGGCCACCTGTGTCATGGAGGTCACATTTAGGGACATGAACTAACATTCTCACACCCTTCTCACAAGGTCTGTCTTGTGCAATCCACAGGCCTGAGATAGATCATTGCGGGATAGGGTGGCAGACAACACATATGTCTCACTCTGTCCCTTCAGTGATGGCTCCCTGTCAAATTGGGCAGTAACTGTGCAGGCCAGGGGGGCTCACACTGAGGTTAAACGTGGGCCATCAGAACATTCACATGCATGTACAATATGAGAGGGCAAACAGTGCCTACACATGCGAGTCAGTACACAAAATGAAAATAATGGAAGGGGGATGCTTCAGAAGTACAAGAATCTGCTGCTTCATATGTGAATTTCCACCAGGAGTGTCACCCTCAGCCATTTCACTCTTGTGCATACTGCTCACAGATCCATGATGGCAATACAGAGTCAAACACACTTCCATCAGCACCCTCTGGATGGAAAGTCTTTGTAATGTCACAAATGAGCATATGAAAACCTCATGGACTCAAACATCCATTAGCACAGGCAAGACTTCCACTTTCAAAACCTGCAGTGTCACTGTATGGCTGCAATGACACCATGTCACTCCCATCCTGAAGTGCTGCCTGGGAAATGTGTAAAATAGGCTACAAACCCCATTTTACTGAAGTCAGCATGCTAGGCAGTGTATCACACAAACCCACACTCTCAGGCACATACTGCAGCAGAACAACTTCATGTGTGCACTCCCTGCACTCTCACTTCCGCTATGAAACACTTACCATGACATCTGGAGCATCATAGAGCCTCCCATACTGTGAGAGCACCTCGTCCACAAGGACCTCCAGCTCCTCTGTGGTGAAGGGACGGGCCCTGATGTTCTCAGTTCTCACCATCACTGGGTCCAGGAGACAGGAACAGCAGCAGGTGGTGGTGAAGAGTGTCAGTCAGCAGTGTCTGGAAGCAGTGGAAATGTGTGGCTCTCTCCCACACATATATAGCCCCCCGGGGTTGTTTCAGTGGTACTCAGCTGCTGCAATTGGTGGTCCAGGCCAGCTTTTTTCAAATGCATCTAATGACCGGTCCCGCGGTAGCGGAGCACGCCTACCGCGATTTTCAAACGTGCATTTGTCTACCGCGATTGCGGTTCCCATTGGCTGTAAGGGCATGGGCATTGGCGGTGTGACACTGCAGGGGCCAGGCGGTCGCTATCGCGATCGTGCATCTTTCAATTGCATCCAATGACCGGCCCCGCGGTAGAGGGGCACGCCTACCGCGATTTTCAAACGTGCATTTGTCTACCGCGATTGCGGTTCCCATTGGCTGTAAGGGCATGGGCATTGGCGGTGTGACACCGCAGGGGCCAGGCGGTCGCTATCGCGATTGTGCATCTCTCAATTGCATCCAATGACCGGCCCTGCGGTAGCGGAGCACGCCTACCGCGATTTTCAAACGTGCATTTGTCTACCGCGATTGCGGTTCCCATTGGCTGTAAGGGCATGGGCATTGGCGGTGTGACACCGCAGGGGCCAGGTGGTCGCTACCGCGATTTGGCCGCTTGACATTGGTGCCTATGGCCGTGATTGCAGTGGCGGTGCACGCTTACGGCACCCATGGACACATCATGCGGTAGCAATGGCAATGGCCAGTTCTCAGCATTGAACAGTAGACACTTACTATGAATCATGCCACCAGATAGTGTAATTCAATGCTAGTCTGACATTTAACTCACTGATGACTACACATGCCATGACAGTGCACAGGATTACATGTATTGGCATGTACTCCCTCACATGTCACTTATGATGTTGTTGTGCATGTAGACAAATCTGTTGTGTGATGGACTCTCAAATATGTACACATGTCAATGTGTGAGATGGCTAAGCAACCCACATTAATGAAGGACTGACTACATGATGTGCATATTTCACTGTGTAGATTGCTGTACTCATGTTGATACTTGATCTTCATGCACACACTGTGCTTGTTGTGTTGTTGATCTGTGCCCTGTCCAAATTACGCAAGAAGGTGTGGCAGGTACAGCAGCTACGTAGAAGCCAGTAGTGTTGCTGTTTCAGACATGTGCTGTGTCAACTACTCTCAGGGCTGGTGACACAAGATGTAGAAATGTACCTTTTGACATTCACATAGTCTGAATCTGTTGTGGGGGTACTCACTGTGTAAATACTGGACATGTGTACAACTACTTTAGATCAAGGTGTCTCTACATGTGACTTGTGATGTAAGCTGTAGTTTCAGGCCATTCATTGTTGGCGCTGTGTCAGTCAAATCGTACCATGTTGGACACATCTGAGAGGGAAATTGAATTGACATGTGTCCTCTTTCATCCTACCTAGGAGGCGGCCAAATGTGCATCGTCCATTCACATTGCTTGCGGACATGGAGGATGAGGACATCATACGGAAATTCCGTTTGGATCATCCTACCCTTCTGGACCTATGTGCTCAGTTGGAGCCCCATCTGAGGCCTGGCCGAACCTATCCAACTGGTTCATTCCAGTACACGGTGGCCAGCGCAGGTGGGATGTCTCAACCAATGTTCAGCATGGTGCTACGTGTCAGGGCTCAGAGAAAGGGAGTTCATAAACTCCTTAGCATCACTACAGTCCCGGGGAAGGCAGTTGGAAAAAGATCACCCGCTCGACTTCAATCGCGGGTGATCATCGCACATAAGAAGACATTCCGCTCTGTTCTCCCAACAGGGAGGAAGGCAAGAGAAGTTGGCGGTCTAGTCTCTCGTGCCTGGGTCCGGGCGCGAGGACTTGCTCAGCTGTGAAGTGCCACGGTTGAATTACAAACCGCGCACTTCACCAACGCATTTCTAGCGATAGGAACCTTTTCAGAGAACAGCTCTTAGTTAGTCAGAGTTAGAGTTAGTGCTTCAGCCAGGCAAGGCGTAGGTTAGAGCGTTTCGAGTATCAGCGGTTTTAGATAGGATTAGGTGTTAATTTAGTATTAACTTCGCAATAGGCAGTTAGGGTTAATTCACTTACCGTGAGTCTTCAGGTCCAGAGTCTTCATCAGCTTCATCAGCTCGACGACTGCGACAGCGTACTCGTTCACCTGAGGAAGAAATAATAAAGGAATTCAGCAGAAGATACAAGTAAGACAGAGTGAGAGAGAGAGTGGGAGAATGAGTGAGAGCTGCGAATATTAAGAGAAAAGCGAAGAGAATACTTACAAGGTTTGTTCACATTTAGGAAGATAACCAATTCACACAAAAGAAAATAGAAGAGGAGCGAAGGCCTAAAACCAATTGGGTAAGGAAGTTAGAGTGAGGAAGTCAAGGAAAGGCTGGGAGGAGTGCTAGGGGAATATTAATGGTGTGTTCTCTGTTACAGTATCCCCACATAGCCATTAAGATAAGGTGACCAGCAGGAAGAGGAAGCGCCTTGAGAAGAAGTAGGAGGAAGGCTAGTGTGAAGATACCGAGTGGATCTAGGCAGTCTCTTCTCTGTCCACTTCCCCTTTCCCCCGACGGGGTTCACACGACTGCCTGTACCTTTTGGTCTTCGTGTGGAGCCTGAGGTGGGAATTGAGAAACTATCATCATTCTGCTCCCGAGAGTACTGGCTTAAGTGAGTATCAAGAGCCATGACAGAGTGAAGTGCCCACGGACTTTACTCACCTGAGCAGAATGGCGGAAGGCCTGGACTTAAAAAATTTGGGTAATGTCCTTAAGAAAATTCAACAGGAATTATTGGCAGTGAGGGAGGAGAATAAGGTTATAAAATTTGAGATGGAGGCTACCAGACGTGAGACTAAAGAAATGGCTGCCCAGTTAAGGCGAGATGGGTCAGAGGATAAGTCTCATTCACTTCCCTCAAGAACTAGTATGTTTAATCAAGGGTCACCTGCCAGTGCTGGATCCACCACTCAGGTGGTACATTCACTGGCTCCCGTTATTCCTTTGGCTCCTCCAGAGCGTTTTGGTGGGGATCCCCAAAAGGCTCAAGTCTTTTTGACCCAGTGCTCATTACATTTCATGTGCCGACCCACAGTCTTTCCAGATGCACAGTCTAGAATTGCCTTCATTTTATCTTACCTCAATGGAGATGCGGCCTCATGGTCAATGCCTCTGGTTTCGCAAGATTCACCCATTCTATATAACTTTGAGGAATTCAAGAAGGAATTCCTACGAATTTTTGATCGTCGGAAGGTAGCTCAGGCCACCGATAATGAATTGTTGGAATTGAGGCAAGGAAATCGAGAACTAGTCACCTACCTGGCACAATTCAACAAGTTAGTTGTAGAAACGGACTGGCCAGTGTCAAAAAGAGCCGCCCTGTTTTATCGAGGGTTGAAAGATGATTTAAAAGATACCTTGTCACAGATTCCTAACCGACCCTATGAGGTGTCCGCCCTGATAGACTTGGTGTTGGAGATAGATTATAGACAAACCGAGAGGAAGGGGGAAAGAAGACGCGAATTCCGACCAAGTGTTCCGCGCTTTGACCGAGCAAGGACTGAATTGGCTAAACCTGGAGGGAAGGAAAACAGTGACGAACCTATGCAAATAGGTACCATTAGAGGGCCACTTTCAAGAGAAGAGAAAGAAAAAAGAAGACAAAATAATTTATGTCTCTATTGCGGAATCAGTGGACATTTCGTGAAGGAATGCCCCAAGAGGCCCAAAATCTACAAGAAGGAAAACTCTCAGCACCACCAGTAGAGGGAGTTGGGCTGGTGGTTGCAAGCAAGAATACAACTCCGCATCCTCATTTAATAGCAAACACCCTACAATCTTCCGCTCCACACCTCATTCTGACTATGACTCTGAAATTCCGCGATTGTGAACTATCCGTGGTGGTGATGCTAGATTCAGGAGCTACAGGGAACTTCTGCGACCTTAAGTATGCCTCGAAGGTCGGGTTGAGATCGTTACCCAAGGAAAGAATTGAAGCAGTAAGGGCCGTAGATGGAACCAACTTGTCCTCCGGCCCAATCACCTGCCAAACGGAAATTGTGGAACTCATCTCCAGTGAAGGTCATAGGGAGGAGATTCAATTCAACTTAATTGATGCCCCGCAGTTCGGAATTATATTGGGTCTTCCCTGGTTGACGGAACATAATCCAGCAATTAACTGGAGTGAAAGAACCGTGAAGTTCGACTCTAGTTATTGTTTGAAACATTGCTTTGAAGAGAAACGGAATGAGCAAAAAGAGAACCCAGCAACCTCACTATGTGAAAAAAGGATGGTGTGTGCAGTTCAGACAGTTACCTTACCTGAAGAGTATCAGGTGTTCTCTCGAGTGTTCAGTGAAACGGAATCGAAAAGGCTGCCTCCGCATCGGTCCTACGACTGCAAGATCGATTTGGAACCTGGATCCAACCTTCCATGTAGTCGGATTTATGCGCTCACGGAACCTGAGAATCGTCATCTTAAGGATTACATTCAAACATACTTGGAAAACGGATTCATCCGACCGTCACAATCCCCCGTCTCATCTCCTCTGTTTTTCGTCCCGAAACGGGATGGGAATCTGAGGACGTGTATAGACTATCGCGCCTTGAACAAGATTACCATCAAAAATCGATATCCGCTGCCCCTAATTTCCGTACTGCTGGATCAATTAAAAGATGCAAAAATGTTTACTAAATTAGATCTGCAGGGGGCTTATCATTTAATCAGAGTGCGAAGTGGAGACGAATGGAAGACAGCATTCAGAACGAAGTATGGATTGTTTGATTACCAAGTCATGCCCTACGGCTTAAGTAACGCCCCAGCGGCCTTCCAATACTTCATTAACGATGTTTTGAAGGAGTTCATAGATCAATGCGTAATTGTGTATATCGACGATAGTTTGATCTACTCATCCTCTGAAGAAGAACATCAAAATCAAGTGAAAAAGGTCTTACGCTGCTTAAAGGAAAACGATCTTTACGTGAAACTGGAAAAGTGTGCTTTTGGAGTCACTTCGGTGGATTTCCTGGGATTTGTGATAGCACCAGAAGGGCTAACCATAGATGTTAAAAAAATTGAAGCGGTTCTGAATTGGCCTCCGCCGACCTCTGTGAAAGAAGTACAGAGTTTCATTGGATTTGCGAATTTCTATCGAAGGTTTATCCGAGACTTTTCCTTGAAGGTGGCTCCCATCACCAAATTGCTACGAAAAGGAGTTCCTTTTCAATGGACTGCTGAGGCAGGAGAAGCCTTCCAGTTTCTAAAGAAAAGTTTCACGACTGCACCCATTTTATTACACGCAGACCCAACTCAACCCTTTTACGTGGAAACAGATGCTTCAGAACAAGCCATTGGAGGGGTGCTCTCACAGAGGCACAAAGATACTGGCCAGTTGCACCCGGTAGCGTACCATTCCAGGAAGTTGCAATCAGCAGAAGTGAACTATACCATTTCTGATAAGGAGCTCCTAGCCATCAAAGACGCCTTCCAAGAATGGCGACATCATCTTCTTGGGGCCAGGACAGGAATCTTCAGTTCTTAAAGTCAGCCAGGACTCTCACGCCACGTCAGCTTCGGTGGTCTTTGTACTTCGCCGATTACGATTTTGTGATAACTTATCGGCCTGGGAAGAACAACGGGAAGGCAGATGCCTTGTCACGGATAGACACAGATGGAAAAAAGAACCAAATCAGTGAACAGAAGATAATTCCGGAGGCAAAGATCGTTGGAGCAACAGTCGAGAAAACCTTAGAAGACAGAGTTAGAGAAGCCTTGACTGCAGAAGAAGGGCTAGAATGGGCTAAGGAAAATCCAGCTCGTGAAATTCGTGATGGGCTACCGTTTCATTCTAAGGCCTTGTTTATTCCAACTCAAGAACTCCAACATCAAGTGCTAACTGAGTGTCATAATAGTCCAATGGCTGGACATCCTGGAATCCATCGAACAGAGGAATTGTTAAAAAGACAGTTCTGGTGGCCTGGGCTGTCCAAAGACGTTCGAGTTCATGTAGAGAGTTGTGAGATTTGTGCAATGGGAAAGACTGATAAACAGGCACCTCAGGGGTTGTTGAGACCTTTGCCCACACCTCCCAGTCCTTGGCATACTGTGACACTCGATCTGATTGTGGAATTACCCTCCAGTCAGGGATTCAATTCTATCCTTGTAATGGTGGACTCCTTTTCTAAGATGGCGCATTTTGTCGCCCTGAAGGGGAATGCCTCAGCCAAACAAATAGCTACCCAGCTAAACCAGAGTTTGATTAAAATCCATGGCATCCCTAAGGTTTTAATTACGGATAGGGGATCTCAGTTTTTGTCTCACTTCTGGAAAGCCTATACTAAGAAGTTGGGCATAGAGTCACGATATTCGACTAGCTTTCACCCACAAACAGATGGACAGACGGAAAGGGCCAATCAGGAGCTTGAGAAGTATCTCCGATTGTTCCTTCTAGATCAAGAGGGAGAGTGGCCTGATCTTCTTTGGACAGCAGAATTTGCGCATAACAATGCTAGGAATGTCTCCACTGGGTATTCACCTTTTTACTTGAACTACGGCAGACACCCAAATTCTGTGATTTCTGCCCAAGAAGTGTTGGTGCCTGAAGCACAAGATTTAGTTAAACAGCTTAGTGAAGTACACCAGTCTGCCACCAGGAATTTAGCATTAGCTAAGGAACGTTATAAGCAGAATGCTGACAAAAGAAGAAGGCCAGAACCAGATTTGCCTGTAGGGGACAGGGTTTGGCTGAATTCAAGAAATCTAAGATTAAAAGGAAATAGGAAGTTTCAACCACGTTTCGTTGGCCCATTTCTTGTAGAGCAAGTAGTGAACCCTGTTGCCTTCAAATTGACACTTCCCCCACATTTGAAGATACATCCAGTATTTCATGTTTCTCTGCTCAAAAAGGTTTCACCCCATCTAAAGGAGTCGAAGCATAAAAAACCCCTTTTAGTTGAAGGAATAGAAGAATTTGAAGTAAAAAGAATTTTAGACGCCAAATTAATGCGAGGAAAAATCTTTTATCTTGTGGACTGGAAGGGTTATGGCCCTGAGGATAGATCATGGGTGGAACAGTCCGATGTTCATGCACCACATTTAACCAAAGTGTTTCACTTACAATACCCACACAAACCCCAGCCCGGAGGCTTGACCTTGCGAGGGGGTACTGTCAGGGCTCAGAGAAAGGGAGTTCATAAACTCCTTAGCATCACTACAGTCCCGGGGAAGGCAGTTGGAAAAAGATCACCCGCTCGACTTCAATCGCGGGTGATCATCGCACATAAGAAGACATTCCGCTCTGTTCTCCCAACAGGGAGGAAGGCAAGAGAAGTTGGCGGTCTAGTCTCTCGCGCCTGGGTCCGGGCGCGAGGACTTGCTCAGCTGTGAAGTGCCGCGGTTGAATTACAAACCGCGCACTTCACCAACGCATTTCTAGCGTTAGGAACCTTTTCAGAGAACAGCTCTTAGTTAGTCAGAGTTAGAGTTAGTGCTTCAGCCAGGCAAGGCGTAGGTTAGAGCGTTTCGAGTATCGGCGGTTTTAGATAGGATTAGGTGTTAATTTAGTAATAACTTCGCAATAGGCAGTTAGGGTTAATTCACTTACCGTGAGTCTTCAGGTCCAGAGTCTTCATCAGCTTCATCAGCTCGACGACTGCGACTGCGTACTCGTTCACCTGAGGAAGAAATAATAAAGGAATTCAGCAGAAGATACAAGTAAGACAGAGTGAGAGAGAGAGTGGGAGAATGAGTGAGAGCTGCGAATATTAAGAGAAAAGCGAAGAGAATACTTACAAGGTTTGTTCACATTTAGGAAGATAACCAATTCACACAAAAGAAAATAGAAGAGGAGCGAAGGCCTAAAACCAATTGGGTAAGGAAGTTAGAGTGAGGAAGTCAAGGAAAGGCTGGGAGGAGTGCTAGGGGAATATTAATGGTGTGTTCTCTGTTACAGTATCCCCACATAGCCATTAAGATAAGGTGACCAGCAGGAAGAGGAAGCGCCTTGAGAAGAAGTAGGAGGAAGGCTAGTGTGAAGATACCGAGTGGATCTAGGCAGTCTCTTCTCTGTCCACTTCCCCTTTCCCCCGACGGGGTTCACACGACTGCCTGTACCTTTTGGTCTTCGTGTGGAGCCTGAGGTGGGAATTGAGAAACTATCATCATTCTGCTCCCAGAGAGTACTGGCTTAAGTGAGTATCAAGAGCCATGACACTACATGATGTCCTGTCCGCTATGATGAACTACAAGGACAGCTACATCCATTTCCCCAGGAGACATGAGTTGGCAGCTGTGAAGGGAGATTTGTATGACCTTGCCCACATCCCTAATGTTGTTGGTGCCATTGACTGCACACATGTTGGCCTGGTTCCACCACAGGCATGTGAGCACATCTACAGGAACAGGAAGCATACCCATTCCATAAATGTGCAAGTGGTATGCCAGGCGGATATGATAATCTCCCATGTCTGTGCCAAATTTCCAGGATCTGCCATGACTCCTACATCCTGCATAACAGCATCGTACCACAGCTGATGGCAAATCTGCATCCGGAGAGTGCGTGGATTGTGGGTGAGTACGCAGTCAAGTAGTGTGCTGTATGCGTGACATGCTCACCTAGGTGACTCTGCATATCCCAACCGGCCTTGGTTGCTGAGCCCACTGCGGAATCCCAGGACCCCGGGTGAAGTCCGCTACAATGAGGCCCATGGGAGGACACATCGTGTGGTGGAGCGTACTTTTGGTCTTCTTAAGTCTCGATTTCGGTGCCTGGACAGGACCGGAGGTGTACTGATGTACTCTCCACAAAAGGTGTCAGATCGTAGTTGCATGCTGCATGCTCCACAACCTGGCCTTGTGCAAAGAGATCCCGCTGATCCTGGACGATGATGAGCAGCAGATGCCCCCGCCTGCAAACCCACACATGTCCAGTGACGAGGATAGTGGAGAGGAGGAAGGTGTCGACCTGCGTCAACAGCTCATCAACCGCTACTTCCCTTGAAGGTGAGTGACATTGTACAACGGTGCCATTGTATGCTGTTTTTGTTGTTGGAAATGCCTAGGGGAGCTTTGTGACAGCTGCCTGTTGTTGGCTCTGCGCTGAGGGCTGATGTTTCTGGGACAGAGTAGGTATGCACAGCTACATGATGTCTATGTCGATATCGTTGCTCTTTGTAATGTGTGCAGGTTTGAGTACCTTGATGACAAGTGTTGTGTAATGGGTGTGATGCCATCGCCTGACAAGTGAATGTTGTTCTCTTGTGTTTTCCTAGGTCCCTTCAGCCTCTCAATGCCTCACAACAATCAGTGCACCTGGTACATTGTAATCTGAGTCAAGATTGTACATCCTGTGATAAACATGGAGCTGACACGAAAACATAGGTGTGTAAAGAGTGTTTATTTACAATAAGTATATGTGACAGTGAAGTGATTCTTTACAAATAGGTGGAAAGTGAATCAATGAGTTGTCAGTGATGGTAGACGAGACAATAGAGTAGTCACCACATTGATGTGGTGACACAGTCCAACAGACGCCTGCCATCAACATGGTAGTGTGGGTAAGGATAGTCAACCGAGTCAATGGCAAGGTGAAGGGAGGTGCCATCATGGCTGGCTCTTTGACTTGCGTTTGGCTGATGCTTTGCCACGTGATCCTCCCGTGCTTTTCCTCGGACGGCCCCTTGAGCGTTTGGCAGGGGGGGCTCTGCTGCGGTATCTGCGGTGTCTGAGGACTCATCCTGTTCCAGCTCACCCCTCTCTGTGGCCGCAGGTGAGGTGGTGGGACTGTCATCCTGCAGGCCACTGGAGGGAGGTTGAGCTGTCCTTTGGGCCGCAGGCCTGTCCCTCAGAACACCCACAAGCTGGCCCAAGAGGTCCACGATTTGGCCCATATGCGTGTCCATGGACCTCAGCAGCAGGCGGACCTCACGCACTTCTTCCAGAACCTGGCCCATCTGTCCCTGGGTTTGTTCATAGGCCCCAAGGACTCTTGCGATGTTGGCCAGGGCTTCGGACCCAGTGCCCTGTTGGGTTTGTTGCCCAGTTGCCCTCCCACCTGCCCTGCTGTCCCGGACCTGTGGCGTCACCACTTGACACACCCGCTGACTCTCCCTGCCCTCCTCAGATTGGGGGGGGGGGTGGGTATCCTCTGAGGCAGGGACAGTGTTGCAGGCAGCACTGGTGGTGGTGGTGGTGCTGGAGGCCGCACAGGTCGTTACAGCAGGGGTCAGCGCAGTTGTTGTTGCTGAGGTGGTGGTGGTGGGGACAGTGGGGGCCTGTGCCCTGGTGCGCCCTGATGGGCCAGGTTCTGTGTCCGCATCTGAGGAATTTAGGGAGTCTGCATCCGAGAGTCCAGGTTCCGGGGGGGAGTGGCTCAGCAGGTTGGTATTGTCATCTGCAGCAGTCAATTCTTGGTCACCTGTGGTACAGAGAAGAAATGGTCATTGAAGTGCACCCCACAAGCTTGTTGTTAGATGTTTGGATGTTACATGTTATACACCACACAGTTTACATTGAGATCACTTTGTATGGCTGCACGGTACTGTGCTTCATGACATGATGGGAGGTACATACATTACGTGTCCATGGTGTGACATGTCAATAGATACCATGCTCCACGTACAGATTGTGTGATTACAAGGACATGTCGTCATCTAACAACTAGCAGCACAACAACTTTATGTGAAGCGTATTTGTTGTTTACTCTGCATGTAAGACGTTCATTCTGCACATGTACTGGCCATTGTTATCTCATGCATTCGTCTGTCATATCATGTGCTTTGCTTTCTTTTTACAACTGACCATGCTTATTTTGTTATCATATGGGTCTTGATGCTCTGCCCCCGTGGCACTTACAGATAGCATTCAGTGCTGTGCATGATTGTGCCCTTAATTTCTTCTACATGTGACTTTGTGGTTCAAACTTTAATTTCTGTGACAGTTACATACGCTTAGCTGTCTGCACACTGGAAGTGGCTATTGGATCTATGCCACGTTGGGTGGGATGTGAGGGCTGGTGTGGTCATATGGCTCCATGCTTTTTGAGAGACATGGCAGGGTGCATGCACTGTCTACCTACCTGTTCTGTGGCACAGTTGGGGGGAATTGCTGACACATAGTTGTGGGTGTGGGGGAGTGCTCCATCTTGCTCAGCTGTGGAACAAGGGGGCCTGGTGGGAGTTGTCGTGCTGGCTGCCTATCCTCACACCCCCCTCCCTGTTAAGATGGCTGCCTCCCTGTGAAGTGGAGCAGAGGTAGGGAATAGGTTACACATGGCTCTTGGATGGGGGAGTGTTCCATCCTGCTCAGGGGTGGGACAGGAGAGCATTAGATGGCTACCTACCTGTAAGTTTGGTTGGTGATATACAATGGCTGCCACATGCTTCTGGGTGGGGGGGAGTGCTCCATCCTGCTGAGCTGTGGGACAAGGGGGCTTGGTGGGAGTCGTAGTGATGGCTTGCCACCCATAGACACCATTCCCTGTTAAGATGGCTACCTACATGTTAGTTTGATGTGAGCAAACCCCCCTCCCTGTTAAGATGGCTACCTACCTGTAAGTTTGGTTGTTGAAATACAATGGCTGCCACATGCTTCTGGGTGTGGGGGGAGTGCTCCACCCTGCTCAGCTGTGGGACAAGGGGGCCTGGTGGGAGTCGTAGTGCTGGCTGCCTGTCCACAAACACCCCTCCCTGTTGAGATGGCTGCCTTCCTGTTAGTTTCATGTGAGCAAACCCCCCTCCCTGTTAAGATGGCTACCTACCTGTAAGTTTGGTTGTTGAAATACAATGGCTGCCACATGCTTCTGGGTGTGGGGGGGAGTGCTCCATCTTGCTCAGCTGTGGGACAAGGGGGCCTGGTGGGAGTTGTAGTGCTGGCTTGCCACCCACAAACACCCCTCCCTGTTGAGATGGCTGCCTTCCTGTTAGTTTGATGTGAGCAAACCCCCCTCCCTGTTAAGATGGCTACCTACCTGTAAGTTTGGTTGTTGAAATACATTGGCTGCCACATGCTTCTGGGTGAGGGGGGGGGTGCTCCATCTTGCTCAGCTGTGGGACAAGGGGGCCTGGTGGGAGTTGTAGTGCTGGCTTGACACCCACAAACACCCCTCCCTGTTGAGATGGCTGCCTTCCTGTTAGTTTGATGTGAGCCAACCCCCTCCCTGTTAAGATGGCTACCTACCTGTACGTTTGGTTGTTGAAATACAATGGCTGCCACATACTTCTGGGTGTGGGGTGGGGGAGTGCTCCATCTTGCTCAGCTGTGGGACAAGGGGGCCTGGTGGGAGTTGTAGTGCTGGCTTGCCACCCACAAACACCCCTCCCTGTTGAGATGGCTGCCTTCCTGTTAGTTTGATGTGAGCAAACCCCCCTCCCTGTTAAGATGGCTACCTACCTGTAAGTTTGGTTGTTGAAATATAATGGGTGCCACATGCTTCTGGGTGTGGAGGGGAGTGCTCCATCTTGCTCAGCTGTGGGACAAGGGGGCCTTTTGGGAGCTGTAGTGCTGGCTTGCCACCCACAAACACCCCTCCATGTGAAAATGGCTACCTACCTGTTGGTTTGATGAGGGGAATGCAATGGCTGCCACATGCTTCTGGGTGGGGGGGAATGCTCCATCCTGCTGAGCTGTGGGACAAGGGGGCTTGGTGGGAGTTGTAGTGCTGGCTGCATGTCCACAAACACCCCTCCCTGTTGAGATGCCTACCTACCTGTTAGTTTCATGTGAGCAAACCCCCCTCCCTGTTAAGATGGCTACCTACCTGTAAGTTTGGTTGTTGAAATACAATGGCTGCCACATGCTTCTGGGTGGGGGGGAGTGCTCCATCCTGCTGAGCTGTGGGACAAGGGGGCTTGGTGGGAGTCGTAGTGCTGGCTGCCTGTCCACAAACACCCCTCCCTGTTGAGATGGCTACCTACCTGTTAGTTTCATGTGAGCAAACCCCCTTCCCTGTTAAGATGGCTACCTACCTGTAAGTTTGGTTGTTGAAATACAATGGCTGCCACATGCTTCTGGTTGTGGGACAAGGGGGCCTGGTAGGAGTTGTAGTGCTGGCTGCCTGTACACATGCCCCCATGGTAATGTTGCTAGCTACCTTTGGGGTGAATCAGAGGGAGTGAATGTTGGATCTGTGAGACATGTGTTGAGGAGTGTGTGGTGCACATAGATGCATTTGGGCCTAGGAGATGTAGCTTTGTAGTTGTTTCAGACAGTATATAGCAGTGTGATGTTCGATATTTGTTGTTACTTACCAGCCTCCACTCCCCCGGGGATTCCTGTGAGACTCTCTGGATGCAGTATGCCAAGCACCTTCTCCTCCCATGCGGTGAATGTTCTTAGTGGAATGGGAGGGCCACCGCCAGTCATCTGAGCCAGCTTGAGGTTCTTGTTGTTCTTCTCTTTCACCTTGCTCTTGAGGTCATGCCACTGCTTCACGATCTCCTTCTTTGTGCGCAGGACAGTCCCTACTGCATTGACCTTGTTGACTATCCTTCCCCACATTTGTATTCTGGTGGCTAATGGTGTCTGTTGGACCAGGTTTCCAAACAAATGTGGTTCTACTCTGATTACCTCATCTACCATCACTGACAACTCATTGTCAGTGAATTTGGGCATCTTCTTCTGTGCCATGGTGTGTGATGTGCAAATGGGGTAAAGGTGCAGGTGTGTGTGTGGTGGTGGTGATGTAAGTGGTGTGTGTGTGCGTTGTTGTGCTGGTGAGATGTGTGGTGGTTTGCCTCTCCTTTGTGCTGTATGGTAGGTTCCTTCAGTGGTGGAGTATTGCAAAGGATTCTGGTCAGTAAAGGGGCTGGTTTTATACTCTGCTATGTGGGTGTGTCAAGATGGAGTATTCCTGTCAGGTGTGTTGTGTGGGTTGACCTGGGATTTGTATTTTTTTAGTTGCCCTGGGGATGTGTCATTGGGGTGTGTTAGGTGTTTTTTGTGGCTGTGCCAGTTTAATGGGTGCACTTGGTGGGCTTGTTGTGTATTATTTTTGTCGTCCGCCATTATTGTTCCGGAGCGGCCGCGGCGGTGGGTTGACAACTGCCCTTCCGCCGGCTCTCCCATTCATCACTGGTAGTGATTGCGGCAATCAGAAACAGCGGATCGTTCCGCTGTCGACTCAATGGTATCCTAATTTCCCGTGCGGTCTATCCGCTGGCCGTGCGGCGGTTTTGGGTTTTTCCGCCGCGAATCCGACCGCCGCGGACGGATTTTCACCAGCTCCGCAGGCTACCGGCGGTCTTTCATGGCATCGTTCCACCGCAGTCGGATTTTTCTGGCGGTTGATCCTAATCGGACCGCCGGTTTTGCGCGGTACCGGCGGACGGTTAATTTCCGATACCACGGCGGTCGGAATGGTTTTCCGCCCGCCATCATAATCAGCCCCCTAGTTTCCATAGGAAAAGCGTTTTTTGTTTTGCTAATAACTTTGGCGCTGTTTGACGAATCTTTACGGAATTTTCAAAACTAATTGTTCATTGAGGTCAGCTCCTGTCTTCAAAGTTTGGGGGTGATTCGTGAAGGGGGGGGCGAAGAAAAAAGGGGGGTCCCAAAACGCGTTTTCTCCATGTTGATTTCCATAGGAAACTTTAGACACGGCTACAGCCCGAACTGCTGAGCGGAATTACACCAAATTTGGCAGAGAGATAGCTCTTGGTCCAGAAAGCACGCTTTTGTTTAAATGGTGTAAATCCGTGCAGTAGTTTTTGAGATATTTAAAGATTTACAGATATCGATATTTCAGAATTGTGAGATCTGATTGGCTGAGGCGTTCCGAGCACGAGCGTGCCTGGGATTGGCTGCCAACACTTCAAACTAGGAAGCGTTGGCAGCCATTTTGTGAGTCGGTTGAAACGAGTAGGGGGAAAAGAGGGAAAAAAAGTAGAAGAGGGTAGGGTAGGAACACTGTGACCTTCCTAGGGTGCTCAGGGGGTGTCACAGGGAGTCGGAACGTAAAGAAACATTTTTATATGTTTTCGGCGGGATTCGCGTAGGGACTGGAAATCACGGCGGGCAAAAGAAAAACGAAGCGCGGTGTCGAGTGCTTCGTTTAATTAAGCCCCCTAGTGGGCCAGTTCCCGGGAGCAATGTTTAGTTATGATGCAGGGTTTACTTCTGTCACGGGGACCGGCACTTCCTTGGAGCAAATAAAATGATATGGGGGGGGGGGGTACGCATCTTTCCTCCATGTCCGCTCCGAGGAGCAGCACGTGTATATGTTTTCAGCGGGATTCGCCTAGGGACTGGAAATCACGGCAGGAAAAAGAAATAGGAAGCGCGGTGTCGAGTGCTTCATTTAATTAAGCCCCCGGGTGGGGCAGTTCCCGGGAGCAATGTTTAGTTATGAAGCGGGGTTCACTTCTGTCACGGGGACCGGTATTTCCTTGGAGCAATATAATGATATGGGGGGGGGGACGGGTTTTCCGTCCTTCTCTGCTCGGAGGAGCTGTACGTGTTTGGAGGTATACGTAAAATTGAAGTGTGATCTCTGAGGTATGCAGACATAGCTTTATTGACATTTTTCCTAGCTTTCTCAATTGGAGGACACAATTGATTTGACCATTTCTACTTCTGTCTTTGGCATATATTGGAGTATACAAAGACAGTTTGAGGCAAAAGCAACATCAATTGTCCAAAGGTATCCTTCATGAGCATTTCCAGACCTACCCCAGTCAATGTGCCTAGGTTATTGCCACCATAGTGCACAATCATGAGGTCAGGGGGTTGGAGATGCATAGAGGTTTTAACCAAAGGCAACAATTGGTCCCACTTTAATCCTCTCTGTGTAAACCATTTAATGTCCACATTTTGTAAACCTAGGTCTTTTTTAATAGGTCTGTGTTCAGCATACCTTTTGCACCAGAAAACATAGCTGTGTCCTACGATCCATTCTAGCATTTTGACGGTATGGCTGGAAGGAATGAAAAGATGTTTGTAGCTCATGTAGTCCGTTGGTAGAATGAGAGATATGTTGAAAGGTGGAGAACAAGCTTTTTTTGAGAAAAGGATAACTGATTGGGTGATGAAGAACATTGTGTAGTGAAGACTAGGGTGCATGTTACTTTCGTGAAAAAGTATGTTTCTGATTGGTTAATAAAAAATGTTTGAAACGTACACTACATAGGATACCATCAGACGTGCGGAGCGCAACCACACCTGCTACTTGCATTTGGAAGGTACTGTTCTGAACTTAAAAAAATGGTGAACTTGTGACCTGCACCTGCTGTTGAATGTTCCAGAAACTGTTAGGATGAAGTATGGTGAATTTATGACCTGCACGTGGCGTTGAATGTTCCAGAAACTGTTAGTATGAAGCATGGTGAACTTATGACCTGCACGTGGCGTTGAATGTTGCAGAAACTGTAGGGATGAAATTTGGTGAACTTGTGACCTGCAGCCTTCCGTTGAATGTTGCAGAAACTGTTGGTATGAAAATTGGCAAAAAGGTGATTGGGGGAGGAGTAGAAATAAATGTGGTATTAAAATATGAAATGCAAAATTAATTAGAACTGGTAAGCTATTAAAGTTAATTTTTGAAAATGAGTAGTATGTCTAGAAGAAGTGTATTCTTTGAAATTTGCAGTAGTATTATTAGATATAGGCTTCTGAATTGTTGTAAGGGTTCTGGGCTGTATGGCGATGCGGCAGTGTGGGGGAGTGTCCAATCCACAAAATAAGAGAATCAGTTTGGGGAGTTTTAGAAGAGAGTTAGAGAGGGTTAATATGAGTAACCAATAGGAATGTGTTTTGCAATTTGAAATAATGAAGGAAGGATTTTGATTTGTTATGTACATGTATTTATGTGCGGAAAGAGAGGGAAATTTTGCCATTACTGGTTCTATTCTTGACCAGAGTTTAGAAATACATTTATTGTCTGAGAAAGAAAATATTGCATGCGTTTGTGAAATTCGAAATCCACATACCAACTACAGAGGTGAGTTACAAATTAATAACGTGTGTTATATATTGTGTAGTAGTGGTTAAGTCTTTGAGGCGATATTTTAAAGTTTGAAAATATTATTTTTAAAATAATATAGTGTTGCCGAAGTGTGCTGTTTCTCTTTTGTTACAAAATGTGCATAGAGTGTGAGTAGTTGCTGAACAAGTACCCCATGTATATTTAGGAGTTTTTGAGGAAGAAGAAGTGTAGTTTGTCATGTTTAAAGGAGTATATGGTTTTGAAAGTGAGGTACAGGGTTAATTTGGGTTCCAAAATGGATTCGGGCAACATAAAGAAAATGTGGGACGTTTGCACATTGTTACTTGTCGAAAAATAGTGGGGGGGGGGGGTTAGAAGAGGCATGTTTTATTAAGTTGAGGGAAATAACAAAAAAAAGAAATGTTGTGTGCACACGTTGTGCTCGGACTTTTGACACTGGTGAGCTATAGTTGTATTTAAGTGTAGGCAAGTGTCACAGTCCCTGGCTGTGTAGAATGTGCAGAGATTAGAAGGCCGGTAGATCGAGAGACTAAGAATGGCACGTCCCTTGCATTTGAATAGAGTCAACACTGTTAGTAGTTGCTGAGTAGTGAAGAATGAAAAGACAGATGAGGTGAAATACATGGTGGTAAAGGGATTAGTGATTATGGTACTTTGTATGAGTGTTTGGGAAGGTATTGTTGAAGTGCGCAGTATATATTTAAGTGTTTTAGTGAAATGAGGAATGCAGTCTCTTATGTTGAAAGGTCTGCATGGTGTTGCGAGTAAGGTACAGGGTTGAATTAATATCAAAAATCGGCCCGGTCAATGTAAGAGAAATAGGGATGTTTGTAGATCGTGCCTTGTTGGAAAATACAGGGGGGCGTTTCTTTACAAGAGATATGTTTTATGAATATGTGAGAGATAAAAAAGAAATGGAAATGTTCCGAGCATATTTTGTGTACGGATTTGTTCACACTGGTGAAGTATATGTGAATATAAATGGATGGAATTGTCAGGGTCTTTCCCTGTGCTGAATCTGCGTATATTAGAGGGCCGGCAGATCAAGAGTTTGGGAATGATACGCCCTTTGTCCCCCCCCCTTCCTCCCGCTCTTTAACGGTTTGTTTCCCGTCGTTTGTAAAATGAACGTAAGAGAGGCCCATGTACCCTGAAAAATAGCACTTAGACCTTTTCCGGCTTGTTGGTGGCATCTGTGCACCGCAGAGAAAGTTGCAATCGGTTTCAGTGGTACACGAGTGGTTTGTGTGATGTTGGAACGGTTACATGGTGTTGTGTCTAAGGTACAGGGATGAATTGGGGTGCAAAATTGGCCGGGGTAATGTACAAGAAATGGCCTTCTGCAGATTGAAGCTTGTGGGATAATACTGGGGGGGTTTAACACGGACATGCTTTATTAACTTCGGTGAGATGAAAAAAATGATATGTTGTTTGCACACTTCGTGCATTGGTTTATGCACAGTTGTGAAGCACACGTGAATATAAGTTAAGGTATTGTCAAGGTTCCTGCTCATGCTGAACCTGCGTACATCACAGGGGCGGCAGATCGAGAGACTGGCAATGACACGTCCCTTGAGCCCGCTCCCCCCCCTCCTTCCTCCCGCTCTCTAACGGTTCTTCTCTCGTTGTTTGTAAAACGAAGGTAAAAGAAGCCCATCTACCGTGAAAAATAGCACTTACATCTTCACTGGCATGTTGGTGCCATTTGTACAGCACAGAGAAAGTCGCAATCGGTTGAATGCTACACGAGTGCAGTGTGTTATGTTGCAAGGACTACATAGTCTTGTGACTAAGGTACAGGGATGAACTTGGGTCCAAAATCGGCTAGGGAAATGTACAAGAAACGGTCTTCTGCAGATTGAAGCTTGTGGGAAATTACTGGGGGGGGGCTTTAACACAGACATGCTTTATTAACTTCGGTGAGATGAAAAAAATGAAATGTTGTTTGCCCACTTCGTGCATTGGTTTGTGCACACTTGTGAAGCACATGTGACTGTAAGTTAAGGTATTGTCAAGCTTCCTGCTCGTGCTGAACCTGCGTACATAACAGGGGGGCAGGTCGAGAGACTGGCAATGACACGTCCCTTGAGCCCGCTCCCCCCCCCTCCTTCCTCCCGCTCTCTAACGGCTGTTCTCCCGTTGTTTGTAAAACAAAGGTAAAAGAGGCCCATCTACCGTGAAAAATAGCACTTACACCTTCACTGGCCTGTTGGTGCCATTTGTACAGCACAGAGAAAGTCGCAATCGGTTGAATGCTACACGAGTGCAGTGTGTTATGTTGGAAGGACTACATAGTCTTGTGGCTAAGGTACAGGGATGAATTGGGGTCCAAAATCGGCTTGGGAAATGCACAAGAGATGGCCTTCTGCAGATTGAAGCTTGTGGGAAAATACTGGGGGGGTGTGGGGGCTTTAACACAGACATGGTTTATTAACTTCGGTGAGATGACAAAAATGAAATGTTGTTTGCACACTTCGTGCATTGGTTTGGGCACACTTGTGAAGCACACGTGGATGTAAGTTAAGGTATTGTCAAGCTTCCTGCTCGTGCTGAACTTGCGTATATCACAGGGGCGGCAGATCGAGAGACTGGCAATGACATGTCCCTTGAGCCCTTCCCTTTCCTTCGTCCCACTCTAACGGTTCTTCTCCCGTCGTTTGTAAAAGGAAGGTAAAAGAGGCCCATCTAGCGTGAAAAATAGCACTTAGACCTTCACTGGCTTGTAGGTGGCATCTGTACAGCGCAGAGAAAGTTGCAATCGGTTTCAGTGGTACACGAGTACAGTGTGTGATGTTGCAAGGGTTACATGGTCTTGTGTCTAAGGTAGAGGGATGAATTGGGGTCCAAAATCGGCTGGGGTAATGTACAAGAAATGGCCTTCTGCAGATTGAAGCTTGTGGGAAAATACTGGGGGGGGGGCTTTAACACGGACATGCTTTATTAACTTCAGTGAGATGAAAAAAATAATATGTTGTTTGCACACTTCGTGCATTGGTTTGTGCACACTTGTGAAGCACACGCGAATATGAGTTAAGGTATTGTCAAGCTTCCTGCTCGAAATAGTTGTTATAAGTGCAGAAGAATTAATAGCTGAAGAAGTGCAAGGGAAACGAACACAAGCTCCTGTATATAAGTGGGATTGTAGCAGTATTTGCAGTATTCGAAGTGGAATCTATGACATAATGCGAAATTGTTTACGACAATATGCACAGAAAAGTGTTAAACAGAAGATTAGGTTGTTACAAGGACTAGAACCATGTAATGTAAGACAATATACTAAGAAGCACGGACATTCTCTGGCTTGTCTTTCAAGAAAAGTGTGTAAAAGTACTTTTCATCACTTAAGAATGTTAGCAGTACACCACTCAGGAATGCGGAAGTTTGTAAGGAAAGTGTATTATGTGAAGACTCCTCCATTATGTTTAAGTGAACTGAACACAGCTCTTTTACACGGTTGTTTATCAGATGTAGAAAAAATGTGTGATGAAATTGAATTTTGTTTTTTTGGTTCAGAACAGCAGTGTGTAGAAACTGAGAGCTTGAGAACTGCAGATGTTGAAGAACATGGGAAAGAGATTAGCATTGATCAGTTTGAAGATGAAATTAGAAAGTTTAAGACAGTGTGTTCTGAAAAACCGAACTATGGGGCCCATTACGATGGCGGGCGGAAGCACTACCGCCGTGCTGGCGGATGCAAAAACCACCAGTTACCGCCGGCACGCAGCAGTCCACACGCCCGCCCAATTACGATGCGAAAAGCAGGCCAAACACCGCCGGCAAGCCAGCAACACCGTCCGCCATCAAAGTGCGCCCGCACACGTAGCGGCGCAGCACAACTGACACACACCGTCCGACGAAACACGTCCCGCCCGGCGCATAAATTACGATGCCGCAAACAAACGGCTCCCACGGCAAAGAGACACCGCACGTGAAAGAGAGGCGGAAACACGGACGCAGAGCACGGACAACGAAGAAGCGGCACCCCGGGCATGAATCCAGCACTGCAGGCCCTTCCCATGCTTCTGCTGATGCACCACCAAGGACGCAACGTACCGCGGAGACGCAGGTAGGCACACACACAACAAGTGCACGCAAACAGCGCACACAGTGCAAGGGAGGAAAAAGCGGACAACCCCCCACCAGCGCGTGCACACTACACATCCACCATCGCATCCACATATGACACACAGGCCAAATCCTAACATCGCGGAACACATGTGTACACACCACCTGGGACTAGGAACCAACCACCCCGTCACGGCCCCAAAGCGCCGATGACGCCGCCACACATGCGCACAACGCAGAGGCCAACCGCAGCGCCATGCATGCGTCGCACACAGACACAGGGACACAACCAAGCAGCACACACACCAGCCCCACCCCGAACGCACATGACACGTGACAGGCCTGCCACAGACATGTCCCCAACGCCCAATTCACGGACAACACCCAACGCCACACAACCGACGCACACATGTCAGTGAAGTCACGCAACAGCAGGACACACCCCAGTGTAACAAACATGGCGAAGCACACAGCGGCGGCAACACCAACTAGGAGAAGCAGGGCCCCTTCGGGAAGAGGAACGCCAGTACCACACTGAAACACCCATACCACCCTGCACATATGAACAAGACATATAAAACGGAACACCAAAGAGCCCGGGGACCGACAACAGGTGGCCCAAGAATAACATTCACACACAAGGCCCAACGCAGAGCGGAAAGGCAGCCTGCCGCCCACACAAGGGAGAGCAGACAGCACTGAATGACCTTCCATTCCAACACCGAAACCACAGCCCTACGACAGAAGCCGGTGAATACAGCCATTGTCCAAGAATAGACCAACACAGGCATGCCGAGGAGACCGACCACAGGGCAGATAGCGCATATCACAGAAGCACACAACGGACGGGGAAGAAAGAAGAAAACACTCCCCCATGTCGGCCACATGCAAGTTAATTGGAAGGAGTCACACAGCACTGACCTTCAACTGTCTGAGAAGCATGTGGGAAGAGGGCCCGTGTCCTCCAAACAAGCCAACAGAACACAAGTCCTGTCTCCCCACGACTACACAGAGCTCACAGCAACCCCGGAGTGTGCACATTGCAGACTGCACACACAGCCGGAGCACGCCACCACAACGCACCGCTGCGAAATGGCAACCGCAACACACCTACCCAACTACGCCGAAGAGCTCAAGCTGTACCAAACCAGCACGATACATACATTGGGATGCGATCTCCTGTCCCTGCTGAACGTAAGTTACCGACTGACTTACCGCATCACATTGTTCAGCTGCGTCATGCCCGTCTTCTACTGTCGGAGGTGTCCCTACCAGCATCCCGTCGAGATATGCCTCTCCAACCCGGCATGTCTGAAGGCGGACCTGCTACCACTACTCCTCCCTCTGGACGCACACGACAGGGCCTGCTCTGCCTATGGGGGCATGGCGTATGTGGCCAACATCGCACGCGCACTGAAATGGAACCACTGTGCCTCCACACGACGGATCATCGAGAACAGCTACATCGAATGTCACCCAGCATGCCCCATCATGGTCCTCCAAGGGACAACCTACGAACAACACCTTGACAGCCACCATCCGCTTCATTGGCTGGCAAACATGTACACCACCAATGACATGGAAGCCCTGCTGGACGGCATCGCATACCTGACAACCTGTAAATACGTCGGACCACAACGCAGGTTCCCCGAGTGACCTATGAAGTCCAACCCCGCACCCATGCTCAGCTTCCGCACGGACTGGCCAGTCACCACCACAACAGCCATACCAAACGACCGGCAACTGTAACCACACCATCAACGACATCGCCATGACATCGGATATGACCGGGACATGCACACTGTTCCCCATCACATCCAGGAACACCGCATGCATCGTGGGAGGCAGTGGCATGGGCTCTGTGCATCGCACCCACATGGACGGAACTGCACGAACAACCAGGACACGACATGGATCCAGCGCACATGGACACACACACCGCTCAGTGGACATGAATAGGTCGCCTGGAGTCTGTGGGTGCTGCACCCCTCCCACCCCCGCCCCGGGAATCCCATACCAGGACCTTTGCATGGACGACAAGTGCATACAACAACAACACGACCCCAGTGACTGTGACATGTCCAGTAACCACCACAGTGCAACAACAAGTGGCACGCCGCTGCATGCACGCAAGCACATGCCCTGATGTCATCTCACATGCACGCGTGCATGAGGAACAACCGCAGCAAACCTGTCACATGGAACTGAGATGGACTGTGCCCATGATGCCGAGCGGTCTGGTAGGCTACATGTATACCGTCTGTGTCAAAGTCCGCAGCTCCGCAGCTATACGTATATGTACATTAGCACAGCCTTGGCCAAGCAGATGTAACCCCACACCCTATCCCATTTGTAATCATGCTCAGTATATCCTCAATATGTATTCCGCTGCCAGTAGTGTCCACTATACTGCATCACAGAGGACAGAAGACTCAATATAATGTTTGAAACCAGAACTGTCTCCGCTGACTCATTTCACAAGTACGAATGAGAGAGGATGAGAGTATGTGAAGTACACGGCAGTCGTGACATGACCATGTAGTCCACTGGTATTGGATGTCAACGCAAATGAGTAGCACTACTGTGGAAGACACACATGTGTCGTGTGAAGTCGTATGGACGCAGTGCTCAGGTGGGTGGGTGCGACGGGTAGATGCGCACATGCCAAGTTGGAGCACGCCGTGTTGGGAGGGCTCATGAACAGTACACCACCGCTTCCCTGGGCATTGTGAGAGGACACCTGTCGGGGGAGTGAACACGTGTGTGCACAGCAGCCGGGCACACGTACAAAGCGGTACCAGGCGCACCTCAGCCCACCCTCTGTGGACGAGCTGGATCCTGTTGTGCGCCCGCCATGCCCCTTGACAAGGCACACACAGCCCCAGTCGACCAGGTGTAACCCCAACATAGTCAATCCGCACAGGCGATACAGGGCACGGGATGGCAGTGGAGCATGGTGTGTGAGAGGTCTCCTCGCGCTCCTCCTGGTCATATCACGCAGGCAATAGAACCTCAACGTCCAGCATGGCAAAAAGTCAAATGGAAGTGTAGGGGGACGCACCACAGCACGAGCAGCACTGACGTCACGGGAGGTGGCTCGCACCATCCCATCCATTGCCCATCATACCAACCACGCCACATGCCATTGCGACTAAGTGCAAGCGCGTGCGCCACCACCCCTGAGCCCTCCCCAGAGAGGCCAAAGAGTGAATGTGTGGGCCATCAGCCACAGACGGACGCGGCATGGCCGCAAGGGCAGCCACAGCCACTGGGTGTCGCAGGTGGCGGATCCGGAAGGCGAAGACTGTGATGCATAGTCCATGCAGGCCGGGTCTCCATTTGGGGCACCACGCAGGTGGACGGCGTCCCGCCACACATCATACCCTGAGACAGCCCACTCGTGCAACTGGACCCACACATACACTCCTTGCCCTCTCTGGTGCAAGCTTGGGGCTGCCTGTGCAAGCGCTAGCCTCGCAGGTGAGCATGCATATTGGGGGGCGAGGGGAGGACATGAGGGCTGGGGCGAAGATGACTGTATCACTGTCAGTTAGTACAAGGGATGACCCAGATGTGGAAAGGAAGAGACGTGTCCCGTGTGTACTGCAACTAGTCGCCAATCCAACTACCCCCATGTCCGGAATGTAAGCCCGCACCTAGGCCCGCCCATCCGCCACATCGAACATACCACCAGCACGACAACCTTCCCATTCGAAACACTGACTGGGGGTGGCGACCAGTGAACAATCATGTGTAGCCTACCCACGCGTACATGTGGGCCCTCCATGATCCATGTCACCTGCGGCAAAGACATGACATGCGCAATGAGGGAAGTGAGGAGAGCTGTCCGCCCCACGCGCAGAAGGTGCATCAGCTCCACAGACCCAGCAGCGAGTCCAGCAGGGGTCACATGTGCAGGGGCAGCTGTGCCTGGTGTGAAGGCACATGCATATAGACAGCACATCGACCAATGTGTAGTCTGCCCACATCCACAGTCCATCATCATGCGGACATAGGAATTGAACACAGGGCAACACATCTTAGCTGGTGCACCCACCGTGACCAACAATGCGCAATCATCGACGTACCCGCCCTGTGCATGGCCCCCCCCAACGGAGGCACATCCAGTGCCACCATCCCACACACACAAGCCTTCCACGGAACATGCTGTGTCCAATGGTCAGTACAGAGTCAGCGCCCATCTGGTGGATCCTGAACAGGAGACACATGCACACACATGCCAGCTCCCACTATGTACGACTGCCACCTGGCACGTGCAATGTAACCTCTCACCTGTGACGTGTGACTGCAAGCACACAGCCGTCTTGGCATGGGGCTGTCAATGTGGACACCAGTCAATGTTTCGGGAGCTGTGATCCGTACAGTGCTGTACATAGGGTGCAGTGCTGACACCTACTACTGTCTCATATCCCCTCGTGCCACAGGTCCCACTTGTATTGGCCGCTCAGCCCGTGCCCACATCGTCGTCGTCGTGTGCCATACTCATCCAGCCTCGGAAGCAGTACCATGCTCAGCAGACACTCATGTTGCCGTGGCGTTGCCGCTTGACGAATATGCAGTCAGTCCCCATCAGCACGCCCCGCAAGTCATTGGGGCCTAGATCCCCATGTGCATGCACATGGCAGTGGTATGTCTCACTTGCCATTGCCATTGTTGGGAGACCTGTGTAAGTGTATTGTGGCCGTGCCGTCCCAGCTTGACAGCTGGGCTGTGGCCCATGTTGTGTGTTGTTGCTCACAGTGTGTCGTGCGCTTAATTGACTTCTGGCACATGGTTGGTCATGGGCATGTGTCTTAGCGTGACTGCTGTATGTGTGGCAGCTGTGCGGATGACATGCCTTTCATGAGACTGGGGCTGACGGATGGGATGGATGGTATGTTGTATGTGCATGGTGTGTCTGTGTGTTTGATGGGTTCAGTGGTGTTCGTGTGCATTTCTGTTGTTCCGCTCTGTTGCGTCTAGTGTTGTTTGTCTTACATAGGCGTAGTTGTGGGGTGTGTGGTTGACAGGCAGTAGGGGCTACATGGACAGGACTTCAATGGTGTTTCGGTTGTGTGTGATGAGTTGCACAGTGGCTGCCGTGTGGGACTATATTCAGTGTGGCTTGTGCATGCAGACGTGGCTCCTTGGGTGTTGCTATGTCTGTGATGGGTCATGTGGGGTGTGAGTCTGCTGTTCATGTCCGTGTGCACATTGTTCACTTGTTCGTGACGGTGGGCGGTGCTGCGTGCTCGTGTGCTACGTGACATGTCCCATGTGTTGGTGGTGTTATGGTCCTCATGCCTCCAGTAATCCAGCCCTGTCCAGTTTCCCACCTGCAAGTTGTTCGTGCGTGCACTGTACTGGATGCCACATGGCTCTTAGCGGGGGGTGCTCCATGTTGCAGGTCTGTGGGGGTGGGGGGTGTAGTGGGTCGTGGGGGTGGCTGTACACCCACTGACACCGATTGCTGTGGACCGTGATGTCTGCCTTTCGGCTGTCGTTGTGCACTGCGGTGGCTGACACGTGGGTGTGGGGTGTGGGGGATGCTCCTCCTTGCTGGTCTGTGGGAGTGGGGGCCTGGTGGGTGTTGTACTTCAGCTGTCCCCCTCCGACCCACTGCACTTTGTGTTCCTGCCACTTACCTGTTACTTGTCAGTTGGTGCAGCTGTGGCGGACACATGGGTGTGGCGGGTGCTCGTTGTGGCGCTTCTGGCATATTTGTGGACCTGTTGGTGGTTACGTGGCTGGCTTAGTGTACACATGTCCCCACGCATCTTACAGTTGTTCGGTTTGGCCTGTGTGTGGTAGTGTCTGTTGCATGTGCGTGTGATGTGTTGTGTATTGTGTGCTGGACATGGGGGTGTTTGTCCCTGGGAGCTGTGGCATGGTGGTTGCGCATGTGTGTACATAGCGGTGTGCTGGTATACATTAGTTTGTACTTACCAGCCTCCACTCCCCCTGCTAATCCGGCGAGGATCTCCGGATGGATTACGACTCGCACCTTCTCCTCCCACGCTTTGAAGGTCTTAAAGAGCGCGGGATTCCCTCCGCCAGTGACGGCAGCCAGCTCTCTGTTTTTGCCCTCCTTCTTCTTGACCAGGCTCTTTACGTCATTCCAACGTTTGTTTATCTCGGTTCTGTTCCTGGGCAGGGTCCCGACTGCATTGACCTGGTCTACGATCCGGGTCCACATTCTGTTTCTGGTGGCTAGTGGTGTGTGCTGGACCATGTTCCCATAGATTTGTGGGTACACCTTGATGATCTCGTCGACCATGACCGTCAGCTCCATGGGCGTGAACTTGGGCATCCTTTGTGGTGCCATGATGTTTGTGGTGCTGGTGCGGTGTGTGTTGTGTAATGTGCAGGGGGTTTGTGGTGCCGGTGTTTGGTGGTGGTGGTGGTGGTGGTGGTGGTGTTTGGTGGTGGTGGTGGTGGTGGTGGTGGTTGTGATGTGTGCGTTTCTGTGGTGTGCTGCTGTCCTTGCTGTGTCACTGTGTCCTCTCCTCTCCTCTCTGGTTTGCAATGTAGCAAGGGGTTGTGGTCTGTGGGAGTGCTGCTTTTGTACTCACCTATGTGGGTGTGTCCTCATGGTCTGTTGTTTTCAGGTGTGTTGTGTCTGGGGTTCTGGCCTTTGTATTTTTTGTTTGTCCGGGGGGTGTTTTCGGGATGTGTACTGTGCTTGTGTATTTGTGCGTGCCTTGCTGTGTGGACTTGTTGGCCATGTTGTGTGCTATTGGTTTTGTGTGCGGATGGTTTCTGTGCAGGTACGTGGGCGCCATGGCTTCTGCCGTGTCGATTCTCATCGGCGTTGTTTGCGCTGGCGGGCGGTATTTTTGTTGTTTTCCGCGCTCATGGCGGTGCGATCGTAATTTCACGTGCGGTGTGTCGGCCGTGAGGGCGGGCGGTTTTGTGTTGTCGTGCGTGTTTCCGTCCGTGGCGGGCGGTTTGACTCCGACTCGGACGATGGCGGGCGGTATTTTGTATGATTTTTCCGCCGATGGCGGTTTTCAGTTTGTGTACTCATAATGGCGTGGTCGGTGTTCAGGCGGTGTGTGCGGGCGGATTTTTGCCGCTTCCATGCCTGGCGGATTTTTTTACGCCGGGTATCGTAATGTGCCCCTATGTTTGTATTTGTTGTCGACGTACTCATTATAAAAGTCAATTTAATTATAAAATTATAAAAATTAATTTGTATTTAAAAGTCAATTTAATTATAAAATTATAAAAGTTATTATAAAAGTCAATTTAATTATAAAATTATAAAAGTTAATTTGTATTTAAAAGTCAATTTAATTATAAAATTATAAAAGTTAATTTGTATTTAAAAAGTGAAAAGGAGAACAATGATAGGTGGCAGCAATTTGGAGCTTACTTGTTGGTAGAAGGTCAATTTGAGTTGGGTACTGATCAACGTATTTGTAAATATTGCTACAACAAATTAGAAGAAAACAAAATGCCAGCTAGGGGAGTACATAACAATTTAGAATTAGTACCTATTCCAGAGGAACTGGCAGATTTGAATACATATGAGTCAGTTCTTATTCAATCTGTTCACCCATTTCAAGCTATAATTCGCATGGAGCCTAAAACAGGTAAATTGCCACCAACAGACTTACAAAGAGGTCTGAAAGGAAGAGTTGTGTACTTACCTTTAGATTTTATGAAAAATATTGAAACTGTGGGTGGAGACAGAGAGGAAAATGAGCCACTAGTTATTCTAGTAAATGGTGTACCAACAAAGGGGCTCATTAGGATGGTGGGCGGACCTGAGTCCGCCCGCCATCCTTGCGCTGTTTGGACCGCCCGCCTGACATGCAGCGGTCCCGCACCACAAATTAGGATGCGACCGCCACCATGGCGGTCGCATTCTGAAATTTAACATTGCGGCGGGTGCTGCTGACAGCAGCACCCGCCGCGATGTTAAAATCGCATGTCTAGCATTTCACTGCACCACATGGCAGGCACCACACGGTGCCTGCCACTTGGTGCAGTGATATGGTACCCCCCAAGTGCACCCCACCTACCCCCGACACAAGGGGGGCCCGCAACAAGCCCCCGAACCCAATCCCCGCCAGCCTTTCCATGGCGGCCTTGCCGCCATGGAAAGGCCTTTCTTTTCCCACATCCTAATTTGGTGGACGGTGCCTGCTTGGCACCGCCACCATTTTAGGTGCCCTGCACCGTCCGCCAGGCAATCGGTACGATTGCCTTTGACGGTGAAGCGGCGGACGGACTTTGCGTCCGCCGCGGTACCCACCGCCATCCTAATTGGGCGGTGAGTAAAACGCTTCGTGATGGCGGAAGGACCGCCACCGGCCCGGCGGTGGCAGTCCTTCCGCCATCCTAATGAGCCCCAAAGAGTCGGAAAATATGGCAAGAGTTTGTAGATGTTAATAAACTTCAAAAGGCTACGTTAAATCTTGTACAGAACAATATTTATCGTAAATGTTGATGAACAGGTAATAAGTTTAGAAGATGAATCAGAAATTTCAAGTGGTCAAATAGAGAAAGTGGACAAGTCAAGGAGTGAAGAGATTTATGAACATTACACAATATGTCCTCTACATTCAAAAGAAGTAATAGGAAACAGCATTGAGTTATTTCAAATGAAAAAAGCACAGGGAACTCCAATGAGTGTATGGGAGAAAAGCTTAGAAGCTCGTTGTTTTCCACAGCTGTTCCCCACTGGAGAAGGTGGACGATTTGATGAGCGACCTGTACGGATTCCAGCTTCAGAATATCGCTCAACAAGATTATACTCTGAAGATCCTAGATTTCGACAGTGCATTCCATATATATTTCACCTTTTGTTTGAAAGTGATTTGTCTTCTCTTTCGTATGCAGTAAACCACATTCTTAAAACGGGAGTTCATCAATCACTTGTTTCAGCCAAAGAATTCATGGACAAAGTTCAACGAACAGATGAAAATTTTGAAGCACAGTTAATTAATTTGATGGCATGTCAACGCGGAACCAATGAGTATTGGGATTGTCGTCATGGTGAACTTAAGTGTTTGTTAAGAAACGTAGGTACACCAACATTGTTTGTAACACTTAGCTGTGCGGAGTATGCATGGGAAGATTTACTTGAAATTCTACGAGAAGCAAATTCCAATATAAAAAATATTGAAATGAAGACACCTGGAGAACTGTGTTCATTGGATCCTGTAAATGTGTGCAGGTATTTTAATCATAGGTTTCAAGCTATGATGTCTTTTATCTGCAATAAAGATAATTGTCCTCTTGGAGAAGTTATTGAATTTTTTTTGGCGAAAAGAGTATCAAGCGAGAGGTGCTCCACATATACACATGCTATTATGGATAAGGAATGCTCCAAAATTTGGAACGGATACTGATGAAACAGTATTGTCTTTCATCGAACAGTATGTTACCTGTGAGATTTCAAGAGAAGGAGGAGAAAAAAGCTTGAGACAACAAGTTCTACGTTTCCAAAGTCACTGTTGTGGAAAGTACTGTCGACGAAAATACAAGTCTAAAGGAACATTTTAGACCACGTGTCGGTTTGGATTCCCACAACCAGTAATTTCTAAAGGAAAAGTGAATTCTTTTATGTCTGCTGTAAGGCTTACAATGACTCGGAAATCTCCGAAGAATACGTACAACTTAAAAAGAACAGAACAGTCAAAGTATATTAATGACTACAATCCAGTTATTTTGAAAATGTGGAATGCAAACATGGACATTCAATATGTTGCAGATAACTCAATTGCCGTTGCACAATATGTTACATCATATATAACGAAATCAGAAAAGACAGAGATGAAAGAAATGTGGAAAGAAATTTCACAAGAGAAGAGCCTTAGCAAAAAATTGTACAGCTTTAGCTTGAAAATGCTTTCCCACAGAGAAATTGGATCCTATGAATGTTCGGATTGCTTGTGCTCTTCCAGTTTATATTCAAAGTCACGAGGAATCATTTGGGTAAGTTTAGGTCTTGCCTGCACGCGAAATAGAGTGTTGAAAACATTAGAAGAAATTGAATACTTAGCAGTGAATGAACCGTAAAGTACAGAAATTCTTAAAACTAATATGTTGGATACATACTATCCCAAAAGGAGTCCACATCTGGAAGAGCTATGTCTGTATGAAATACTTCAACATTACAGCTTTAAAAGAAATGTTACACAGAATTTAAAACAAGGAAAATATGCAGTAATTGGATGTGACGGTTGTTTAGTAAAACATGCCAAAGGAAATCTCATTAACCACAGAAAACTCAGTTGCGAAACTCCAGATAAGAGAGAATTTTTCTATTTAGCACTTTTGCAACTATTCAAGCCATGGCGAAGCGAAACTGAATTACTTGGACATTTCGACTGCTATGAAGATTCTTTTAATGCATGTAAAGATAGTATTGCATGTACAATTGTCCCTACATATCTACAAATGTTAAATGATGAAATTGAACAAGGAAAGACTATTACAGCTGAAATAGCTAACGACAGTTCTCAAGATAGTCAAAGTTCTGGTCCAGCTAGTCAAGATCCACTGGGACAACCAATAATTGAAAATGAAGCAGCATTAGCCATGTATGAAGTAGAAATTGCAATGCAACAAGCACAACAGGAGAATCTACGTTGGAAAACTTAGAAGAACAACTAAATATTGAACAGAAAGAAATATATGTATAAGAAACAGAACAGATACAACATGGTTTGTTGCATGAAAAAAAGGAATGTATATGTTCATCATTTAAACCTATTCTTATGTACATCAGTGGTCAAGCTGGAACAGGTAAAAGTTTTTTAATTAAAGTTTTGACCAGTTATCTACAAAAAACTACAGATTTACATTTATCTTGTGTTGTAACAGCTCCGGCTGGATTAGCAGCGCACAATATTAAAGGAATTACTTTACATAGATTACTTATGCTACCAGTTGAACATGATAATAAATTAGAATATCAGAAGTTGTCTGGAGATGCTTCTTATGAAGTGTCAAGAGTGTTGAAGAAAATGAAACTTCTAATCATTGATGAGGTGAGCATGGTCTCAAACTTAATGCTTGCCTTTGTACACTTGAGAATGCAACAGGTTTTAAAAACAGATTACGATGTTCTGTTTGGAGGAAAACATGTAATTGTATTTGGAGATCTACTACAACTAACTCCTGTAAAAGGAGAACCAGTTTTTAAAACACTTGAGCATGAAGACACTAGGAAGTGTTTGGGAAGTATTGGAAATGAGAATATATGGTTACATTTTGAATATAAAGAACTTATAAAGAATATGCGACAAGCAACTGACGAAGATTATGGAAATATAAGAATTGGTGTCCTAACGAAACATGGTAAACAAGCTTTAGAAAGTCGGCTACTAAGGAACTTGTTTACAACTGAAAACACAGCAGCTGAAGTAATGTATAAGAAGATTGGAGAAAAGAAGTCTATAGTTTGCCTCATGCCTAAACTGCAAGAGTGTTGCACATTTAATCAAGAGCTTCTGAAATTGGAAAAACAAGAAATAGTTCACTTTGAAGCTATTGATAAAATAGAGCATCAGGGAGTGACCATTCTTCTTTCAGAGAAACTACAGATTAAATTGGACTCTTTGGAAAAGTCTGTATCTAAAACTGCTAGCTTAGAAAAAACTTTAGATGTATGTATAAACTGTCGGGTAATTTTGCGGCGTAATTTGAATGTAGAAGGAGGTTTAGTAAATGGAGCAATGGGGAAAGTTGTTGATTTTGTAAAATATCAGAACAGAGATGGAATAGAATTCTTGAAAATAAAATTTGATCAGATTACAGAGGTAAAACAGATTGGGCATTGTGCTGTACGTTTTTTGCTCGTAAAAGACTTGTATGTTCGCAGAAAACAGTTTCCTTTGTCTTTAGCAAATGCAGTAACTATTCATAAATCTCAAGGTTTAAGTGTAGACAGTGCTTTGGTAAATATTGGAAGTACTGTGTTCAAAGAGGGAATGGCATATGTTGCATTATCTCGAGTTATAACATTGTCTGGTTTGTATTTGATTGATTTCGATGACAACAAGATTAGGGCTGATGTAATTTGTGTTAGAGAATATAATCGTTTAAGAAGACTTTATGCACCAAATTTAGGTGAATATCCCATTTATGAGAAACGTCTTGTGTGTTCAAAATGAAAATATGTTAAAGAATCAAGTGCAGTTGAAAAGCATAAAACAAGCATTTGCAATGCAATAGGTCTCGCATTTACACGAGTTTGAGCTCGTGGCATTGTGAATGACAATACCTTTTATTTATGTTTTGTTATTTAAATCATAAATAGAAGGCATTGTCATTTACAATGCCAAGAGCTCAAGCTTGCGTAAATGCGACACCTATTGCATTGCAAATTCTTTTTCTCTGTGCTCTCAATTCACACTGTTACAGACTCACACTCGAGGACAGAGGACACAGCAGTGGAGGAAGGCCTTACCTTGTTATACTCCCAATGACAGCATCAGCTTTGTATCAACGAAGGGCCCAGAGTAGCGCCTGTCTACCCTCTATTAACCTTTCTTGGATGTATTAGGAGTGGGCTCGCAGCACTAGGTGAGACAGCCTCAGCAGCGATAAAAGAAGCGCCCCCTTAGCACTGAAGGAGTGTGTCCTCAGCACAACTGAAGAAGCCCCAATGCAGCCAAGTGCACAAAGTGCTGCTCTCTCGCTGGGCGGGAGGTCTGCTCAGAGAGAGCGCGTGCCTCGGAGCCCAGGGCCGCAGACGCTGAAGACATGGGGGGCTGCGCCGCACACAGAGCTCGCTGTGGTCATGGAGACGCCCCGTCACCTTCCTGTGGGCTCCTCAGACCGGGACAGCGCCCGACTCGAGCACTCCAGAGCCGGCCGGTGTGTGCCAAGACGCGGCCTGACTCACCGGGAGGGCGCGGCCCTGCCGCGCCTGGACAGGAGATGTGCACGCGTATGGTGCGAGCAGGAGTTGTGATAACGCCGCGAGCCGTACGCGTGCACATCTCCTGTCTGTTAAGCTTCGGCACAGACAGTTGATGTGCGCGCGTACGGCTTGCGGCGTTATTACAACTCCTGCTCGTACCATACGCGTGCACATCTCCTGTCCCGCTTCCGACCCAAGTCAGCAACAATAGATCTCGCATAGCGAGCAGCGCTAGGCGAGACCTAAAAATGGAAGACAAAGGAAAAGGTGTAAAGAAACAAAAAATGGAAAGTGTTGATGATGTTGTGGGATACCAATTGGAAAATAGTTCAGGTATCAACTGCTATGGTAATGTTATTCTGAATGTTGTATTTTCCCTACAAGATCTTCATCATGAAATTATGGGAAATCAGGAAAAAAGATTATGTTCTGCACTTTATAATGTATTTCAACAATTGACAACTGACAGAAGTAAAATCCATACTGCTTGTGGTATTCGCCAACTCTTGGATATATGTACTGGTTCTTTGACCTTCAGTCTTAATATACAACAAGATGCACAAGAATTTCTGATGGCTATGCTTGGAGTATTAGAAGATGAAGGAATACAGATTGAAAACTTATTTGGACTAAGTTATAAATGGGATCATAAATGTGAACAGTGTTCATTAACTTCCAGCACTGAAATCGACACAGAACGATTCATATACTTAACGATATCAGACTGCAAATCAGTACCTTTTAACAAACTAGTAAAAGCAGCAAACCATGATATGAAATGTTCTCGTTGTACATCAGAGATGTTCTCTACATTACGTATAGAAAGGTATGGAAAATATCTGATTTTAATGCTACAATGTTGTAGAGCTAATGGAAGAAAACTGGAAACCAGAAGAAATCTTTTTGTTGCCAGTCAAATATCTATTTGTGGAAGAACTTTTACAACAGTGGCTATTATTTTCCAAGCTGGACCTACTACGACATCTGGACACTATACGGTGTATTTAAAGTGTAATAAAGGATGGACACATTGCAATGATGCACACTTGGAAATAAAACCCAGATTGCCTTACGAATTACCAAATTCATATTTGATATTTTTGAAGCCTAAGTTTTGAATACATCATTCGGCCTATTGGGAAGATGTAAACATGCTTTAACGAATTCATTTTGGATATTTTACAAACCAAAGTTTTGAATACATTATTCGGCCTATTGGGAAAATGTGAACAGAAAGTAGAGAGCGCTAGAAACAATTACTAATGATAACTAGTGTTGGGACTATTATTTGTGCTGATTGAAAATGCATTTGGTAAAATTGCGTTGAAATGAAAATAGTTTACATATTTGTTCTGTATATTGTAGGAGATGTAAATTTGTGTACATTTTGAAAATGTTGTTGACTTAAATAAAAGACATCCTGTAGAAGAAGGATGTAATGAAAAAAATTGTAAGGAGGAACACATATAGGTACAGATGTTGACAATAATGTTGTACAGTCATTTTTTTTTTTTAAAACAATCTAGTTGATTGTTTTTTTCCCCGCTGTTTCATGATGATACTACATTGACATCACTGTGTATGGTGAAGTTAAGTGGAATCTGAGAACAGCAAAAAGGGAAAATAAAATGTTATGTAAATGTTAAATTATGTTGTAGTGTTTAAAAAGTAACAGTGTAATTTCTGGAAATACATTACATTACATAATAGTTTTTCGGTTTATTTTATTGTACATAGTGGTAAACTTTGAAAATATTTGTAATGATAAATAGCACAATAGTACTTTGATATTTACTGAAAAACATAGGTTTCAGGGACGTTATAGTTAGAAATTAGCATTTAAAAAACTTTGAAGACGGTATATCCCCTCGTACATGATCTCCCTCCATGTCCAAAAGACTAGATGGCATCAGTCTCTCCTGGAGCCCCCAAGCGGTACGATACCTGGGTGTCCGCTTATACCACACGCCACAAGATCTCTATGAAGGGAACTATTACAGGGCAATGGCTGGCATCAGATCCTCCGTGCATTTCTGGAAGGATCTCCCTTTGGCTGTCATTGGCAAAATCTCAGTTGCCAAGATAATACTCGTCCCGCGATTATTATACTATTTTGCTAACCTTCCAGTGGTCCCTCTGCGCTCCTTTTTCCGGGAACTGGACACTCTCCTCGGGACCCTTATCTGGGGATCGGGACGCAGGCGAATTGCCCTCGCCAAACTGCAGCTGCCCCTTGACCAGGGAGGGCTGGGCGCCCCCTCCTTTGAGGCTTACTTCCTCGCCGCCCAGCTTCAATGGGTGTCACGTTGGACAGCGGGCCGAGCACTAGGGAAACTGAACACAGTCGCCGGGCAGATCCAGCCCCAACCATAAATCGCATGCTGCTGCCAGGGGCGACACCACTTCAGAACAAGCCTCTCCAGGTGACAGTGGCGCGCGCTTGCCTGACACGCATACATAAGATGAACCACGAGGCGCCCATGTACTCCCCCATCCTGCCGCTGGTGGGATTCCCCAGAGGTCGGGCACACTACACGGAGCGGATGTTCCAAACCTGGACAGAGCACACACTTACAGAAGTAGGCTCACTCTATCTAAACGGGCAACTGCAGACATTTGCGGCATTGGCGGCTGATATGGAACTCCCCAGAGGACAATTCCTTATGCATAGGCAACTGCTCGAAGATTGCCGCAGAATGTGGCACATGATAGATACAGCATCCCCTACACATCCAGTAATTCACACACTACTGCAGATGGGCCTGGGACGACACCTGGTCACCTGGATATACAAAGCGATACAGGCCCTCAACCCACTCACCCTTGTGCCCCTCCGGGAAAAATGGGAAACTGAGTTCCAAAGACAGCTCCATGACAAAGAATGGGCCCGCGCCCTACAGTTCCCTAAAAAAGTGTCCCGCAATTACTGCTTCAAAAACATACAATTGCATATACTGCACATTGCAATGATGCACACTTGGAAATAAAACCCAGATTGCCTTACGAATTACCAAATTCATATTTGATATTTTTGAAGCCTAAGTTTTGAATACATCATTCGGCCTATTGGGAAGATGTAAACATGCTTTAACGAATTCATATTGGATATTTTACAAACCAAAGTTTTGAATACATTATTCGGCCTATTGGGAAAATGTGACCTCTCATTTCCCCCCCCCGCGCATGCACAACCCAAGACCTAGCCAGAAGGCAATAGTTAGACGGCCCCTACCAACGTGGCATAACATGAGACACAGTGTACCCCAGTTATATCTCCCCAGTTTAAATCATTAGCTGGCACATAGCACTAACTACAGCGTAGGGCTGGCAATGAGAGCGAATGCCCGACTCCCACTACAGCTCATAGCCTACCTTACATGGACACAGTACTCGCCTCACCCATCTATCCGTATCAACACCGCCACTTCCAGAACTGTTCAGTGGGGCATATACTGGGATGTAATTCTACTCCATGACAAGATGTATAATTGATGAAATATATGTTCTAATCAAAATTGCTACTATTGTACTGTACTTACAAAAATGCCCCCAAAAATTATTTAAATAAAAAACCTTTGAAATTCACTGAAAAAACCATAGGTTTCAGGGACGTTATAGTTAGAAATTAGCATTTAAAAAACTTTAGAAATTCACTGAAAACACCATAGGTTTCAGGGACGTTATAGTTAGTTGGAAATTTCACTCATACAAAACCAGAGAAATTCGGCTGTTATAGTTAGTTGAGCTAACTATAACTCGCTCCCCCGCAATGCACTGCTGATGATGTCACATATTACATCATTCATGACATGGTCAGTGACATCACTGATGACATCATCCAGTGACTGTGTGTTTCTGTAAAGCTTAAATATGTTTTATATATATATATGCCAAGGTGTATTGAAGTATGAGTGGGTGTATGAGTGTCTGAATGGATGATTTAGTAAGTGTGTGACTGACTGTATAAGTGAGTGATTAAACGTGTCTTACTGAATGCATGGGTTAGTGAGTAAACTGTGTAAATGTCTGTATCAGTCTGTCAGTTGGTGTGTAAGAGGCTGCATGGGTTGGCGAGTAGCTACATGAGTGTCTATATGGGTTATCGATTGGTTGTCTGAGTATCTGTATGGGTGCCTGAGTGTCTGTGTGGGTGGGTGGGGGGTTGTGTGACTCTGTGCATAGATGTGTGAGTAGGGGATTCACTGGCTGTATGGGTTCAAGAGTGCATCTGGGAAGGGCTGTATGGGTGGGTGAGTGTGTGTATGGGTGTATCGGTGAGTGAATGGATGTCTCAGTGGTACATGTGTGAGTAACTACATATGTGAAAGGCAGTATATATGAGTGTTGTAGTATATAAATGACTATATGTGAGAGTGAGAGATTGTGAGAGTGGCTGTATGGATCAGTATGTGCTTGTGTCAGTGATTCTAGAAGAGAGTAAGTATGTGTTAGTATCTGTATGAAAAAGTGAAGTGGTGTGTGTATAACTGTATAGGTGAGTAAATGGGAGTGTGATTGATTCTTTGCATGACTGACTAGGTGAGTAACTCTATGGGTGCGTGGCGGTGTGTGAGTGTCTGTATAGGTGTATGAGTGCATATGATGGTGCTGTATTGATGAGTGACTGCATGTATGAGTAACTGTATGGGTGAATGAGTGGACGTGTGTGTAGACCTAGGAATCAGTGAGTGGGTATGCAGTAACTGGTATTGGTGTGTCTATGGTTTCGAAAATGGTAGTCTGCATTTTAGAGTGGGTGTATCAAAGGTTATATTAGGGTGTGAGGAGGTGCATCAGATTATCACATGGATGATGTCATCAGTGATGTCATTTGAGATGCCATCAGTGATGTCACTGACCATGTCATGAATGATGTAATATGTGACGTCATCAGCAGTGCATTGCGGGGGCGCGAATTATAGTTAGCTCAACTAACTATAACAGCTGAATTTCTCTGGTTTTGTATGAGTGAAATTTCCAACTAACTATAACGTCCCTGAAACCAATGGTTTTTTCAGTGAATATATATATATATATATATATACACACATAATAATCAATGTTGAAAGTTGTAAATAAGAGAAAAAATGGCAATAGCTAATAGCCAATGTGAATATTTACAAATGTGGGTTAACAGTCTAGTCTATTTTTAACAGAAACAAACAAGGGATTCATGCACTGTGTCACTTTAAATAGACAGTTTAGACGGTTGGACTCTATGGTCCAGTTGAAGGCATTCGCCGAAACGCGTTGACCGTCCTTGCACGTTTGCACTAATGGTGTTGAAAAGAAGAAGAAAATAAAAATACCTCGAAGAAATTAATTGTGGATTCCCTCTGTGCCGTGGAGACTCTGGTTCAATTGATTGGGACCGCGTTGGGTTTGTTGTTGTTAACATAATAATCAATATATATATATATTTATGTATATGTGTATATTTTTATATTATTTTAAAATTATAAAATAAATTAAAATTAATTGTTTATTAATTGTTTTAAAGTAAATGTCTATATATATATATATATATATTGATTATTATGTGTTTAATTTTTTTTTAATAAGTTTATTTGTTATATTTGTTAAAATGTATATTAAATCCACTTTATTTTTCTTAATTAATTTTATTATTTAATATATTTAATATTTATTATTGTATTTTATATATATAAAAATCGATATTTTGAACAACTATATTTTTAACATTGATATTTTTTTCTCAATAATTTTGTACTTACCTGTTTAAGTATAGGGAGTCCATATTTTTGCATTCTATATTTTTTCATCTAAATTTTTTACTTCTATATTTTTTACATTGATATTCTGTCAGTGAACCGATTGAGCAAATCTGTAAAATAATGTACTACCTTCCTGACAATTTCTAACTTTTTTTTCCCAGCAGGGTTGACAAATACATTTGACAGAATGATGCTGTCGAAGGGAGAGCCAAAATTCCAATTGTCAGTTTTATTGGTTAGAAGCATGTGGATGTTGAATTTCAACTCTATAATTTTATAATCCTTTGCAATTGTTACATATATAGATAGACCGCCCTTTGCATGCCCTTTATTTTCTGCTTTTTCAGCGGGTACAAGGAATCCATAATAGCCCTCAATTGGAAGTTCCTTTAAGTTCCATGTTTCTTGAATGCAGATACAGTTGTTGAGGATGAGATAAGTCATTGCTTCATGATCAGAGCAGATTTTTCCCATGCCAGCTACATTCCAAGACCGAATACTTACTCTTCTTTCAGAGATTTTATTCCAAGTTCTTTAAGGGGATGCAGCAAACGAGTGCAGTCGTTTTCTTGAGATTTCAGGAAGAGCAGTTGCGACCAAGCCCCTATTGTCTGCTGAACTTTACTGGGAGTATTTAGTACCCAGCGTCTTCCTTGCAAGTTTGACCATGAAATTATAAGTGAAGTGAACTTGGTCGGTTGAGAAAGTTTATCTGACCCAACGGCATTTCTTAGCATTAATGATTTGGGGTTGGATGTTAACTTTGGGGGTGCTTGCCACAGAGGTGCACTTTTGTTGTTTTGAAGAAGGATAGTGGGGTAGAGATCATTGGTGGGTTGAGTCACCAATCTTTAAAGATCTTATGCTCCTGGGGTATTAAGCTAGCTGCGTTATCTCACGCTCATAGAAATTGTGCATACATCACTTACGTAATAGGATGTGCTGCCTCACAACGTTCACGCAAGGTCAATAAACCGTGACCTGGATGTGGCAGCCATATTGTTTTTTTGATGCTACGACTATTGTAACGCACAATCAGAAACAGAGCAATTGTCACACCGATTAACATTTAGTGAGAGTAAGAACTGACTTGATATGGAACAAATGAAGTGCTGATTATTTTTAAAGAACTCCATATAAAATTCAAATAACTATTACAGTTAAAAGAACTATATGCTACTTTGTCAACTGTGCGCTGGTGTGCAGTGTTCAATACACTGTGTTTGCAGTGTTATGTACTAATCTACATTTACAACTTCATATCTTAACCATACCAAGATGTGTGCTCAGATATTTTCCTTAACACCCACTCAAGTATTTTTACCAGCTCCAGGGGAACCAATTATAGAATAGCCACAATGCAAAGCTTATTTCCTAAATTATATATGTCAAAATGAAGATGAAGTGGATGATAAGCTTTTTTCACCTGCAAGAAAAAAAAGTTTTATTACACATTCTTAGACGGGTGGGTTTAAGAATTATTGAACAAATGGAAAAGAAAATAAGAGATGCTTATGAGTCAGATGTGTTTGCTAATGCAAAGAAGATTTGGATAACTATGTTTCACCTTCAGTTTGCATTTCAGTCGACAGATATAATTTTTTCCAGAAAAACCAAAACAACCAAGAATCCGCAGACGATATTGTTGCAGATTTAAGGAAATTAGCTATTCCTTAGGAACTTGGAAATTTACAAGATGAATTAATAAGAGACCATATATTAATGCATACTATTGATACTAATGTACAGGAGAGGGTGTGAGCAAATAGAGAAACTACAAGAAGCTTTGCAATAGTAACAAGCATTTGCAATGCAATCGGTCTCACCTTTGGGTCCTTATATGTATTTAGCTATGCAGCACATTAGCCTGGGTGCTGAAACATCTACTGTTCTTGAACATAGAGGGAAAGTAAGCACCAAACTGCGTGACACGCCAGGTATGGGAACACATGGAGATAAATATTGCCTTTCAGCGGGAAATGGTATAGTCCAAAGCTCTGTTTAAAATCAGGGCCTTCGGTGGTCATATCACCGAAAATACAAGATTTGAAAAAAATATTATTGTCTACGGGAGCTCGTGGAAGACAATTTCTATGGACTGTAATCTAGAGAATGCTAAAGTGATTCTGGTATTTTACTGACCTCTGCTGGTCGTTTTCTGTCAAGAAAGTTAAATAGAGGCAGTTGCCAGAAAAAGAAAAAAAAGAGACTCTCACCAGAAAGCAATTCTGGTATTTTACTGACCTCTGCTGGTCGTTTTCTATCAAGACAGTTAAATAGAGGCAGTTGAACAGAAAACAAAGTCCCTAAGCGGAATCAGACAAGTCCTAGGGCTGATCTCCAGAGCCCACAAAGTGCATACACATATAAGTATATAATAAGTATATACTAAAGTATATACAAGAGGTCTCGAATGCTCGACCTAAAAACGGCTAAACAACGGCTGTATTGTCTAAACAATGTGCCAAAGCTGAACTCAGGAGTCCATAAGTAAAGTCAGCCGCTCTACTACAAGGAAACCCACATAGAATGTTAACCAACCAAGGAAAGCCAAGTTCGTTAAGACTTATAAACAGAATGACAATACACAAGAACATAGCAAGTAGTGCTACAGACGTGGTAGTAAGGAGCAACTTGCTTGAGACAAATGTTGCCCAGCGTTTAAGCAGCAGTGCTCAAACTGTGGTATCATGGGCCACTTGAAATGTATGATGAATGATTCTAGACCTTCTTCAGAACCTGAAGAAGATAGTAATGTATTATGTTTCTTGAGTATGAATTATGGAGTATTGATGTTGAATGATGATCCCAAAAACAAGCCAGTATGTTCAATCACTATAGGGGTATACTCATAGACATCCTAGCTAATTCAGGGTCCTCTCTTACCATTGTTAATTGGTCAGTTTGGGTTGATAAATTTCACGGAATAGACATAATCCAGAGACCTTCACCAGTAATACCATACCCATGATTGGATATTGGTTGGTTACATTTGAATGCATGACCAGTAACTCATAAAGTAAGGAATATTCCTTTTAATATTAGGGATGAAGTTAAAGAAGAATTAGACAATTTGAGCATTATAGAAAATGTGGAAGCAAGTGAATGGTTGGCACCATTAGTTGTGACGCGACAGGCCAATGGAAAGATCAGACTTTGCATTCATTTGGGCAACCGCAACCAAAAAAATTTGCTAGAGCCATTTCCCCTTCCCAGTATTAACAAAACGATATTCATGACTAAAGGGGATAAGTTGTTCTCATCATTAGATCTAACATTGGCATAGCATCAGGTCCCACTCCATCCTGAAAGCAAACAGTTAAACGCATTTATAACACCTTACGGATGCTATCAATTTACCAGGATGCCTTTTAGATTAGCATCCATGTCTGCAGTCTTTCATAGATTAATGGACAGTGTTTTAAAGATCTCAAGGAGGTGATTATTTTTCAAGATGGAACCCTAGTAATAAGAGTAGAGAAAAGTATAACAAGGTATTAAGCCTTTTACGTGATAACAGTCTTACTACAGAATTTAAGAAATATAAAATTGCCCCAATTCAGTAACCTATCTGGGTCATGAAATTAGTGATAAGAATATAACTCCGCAAAATAGAGTTACTGAAAGCCATTAGAGACGCTCACCCTCCGTCATCAAGGAATGAGGTTAGGTAATTCTGTGGCCTTTCAGAGTTTTATGCCAAATTTGTAAAAAACGTTGCTTCCAAAATTTTCAAAATTAGGTAACTATTAAAATAAAATCTGTGAGATGTTTCTGTGAAAGTTCTTCAAACTCGCAACGGAGTTCCCTCCCCACCAACATTATGGTCAGCCCGCCCATTCTGATTCAGGTGGATCATAGTTTAAAGAGGACGGAAACTACTCTGTCTCTGCTGTGGTCAAACTCCTTCGATGGACTGATGAAGCAAGGACCATCAGAGTTTTGGCTGTATGTCCGCCCACCTAATTTAGATGGATGGTCATACAGCCTTTTTCAATGCTCATCACTGCCAGGAAAAACCTGTTGGTAAGGGGCATTGAAAAGTGCTCGAAGCCCCCCTCGCCAGGGGAGGATATTCCCACAGAGAGGGGGGGCAATGTTTTTTTCTTTTCAAAAAGAAAATACCGCTTTAGGATTTTCTTTTTGAAAATAAAAATAAAGTAGTGAGTTTGCCGGACGGCTTAGTCATCAAACTTGCAATGCATTGACCTGAACCGCTGTGATGTGTTCCTGCCATTGCTAGAAATGTCCACTGGGACAGCAGCCTTTCTAAATTTGCCAGGTGGTTACTTCGTCAGGGCGACGTAGTGATTTACTCTGTTGCCCTGACAGAGTTAACCCCATCCCCCAAAACACAAATTAGGCCCTACATCTATATGGCCAATCCCCTTCAAGTCTACGATCCTGCTATTAAAACCCTTATCATCACCAATTCTAGTAGGAAAGGCTTGGGAGTAGCACTATTGCAGGTGGGTGTAGACGGATGTGTAATCACCATAGCGTTTGCCTCACGCTCTCTTTCTCCTACAGAAGAAAAATGTTTTACCACAGAAAGAGAAAGGCTAGCCTGTGCTTGGGTTATGGATACATTTCAACAATATGTTTGGGGATCAGTGTTTAGCATATGTCCTGATCACAAACCCCTCACAAAACTTTTAACCACAGCAGGTGTGGAAAAGGTCACACTAAGGTTAGCGATAATCTCTTCGAGGGTGTTAGACTACAACTACAGGGTACAATATATCCCAGATGTCAACACCAAGGTAGCTGCTTTTTTAAGTAAAGCTTCTTTACAACCCAGTGTGTATTATACCAGTTGGTTGGATGAATGTAGGGTTGCAATTGTAAGTACCGAAGTTCCTGAGTGTGTCACTTAAGCACAGTGGGAGGATGGATATTTCAAGGACCCTCTTAATGAAAGTAAGGGGGTTTATGGGTAAAAGATGGCCTTTAAAAAATACATTCTAGGGGGCGCAGAGAATTTTTGGAGATCAAAGATGAACTTTCACGAGAAGAAGATTTTTAATGAGAGGGAACAGAGCAGTTCCCCCTTGAGCTTAAGGAAGAAAATTCTAGAAATAAATCATGATGGTCATCTTGGTATTTTGAAGAACAAAGGGAGAATTACATTACAATATTGGTAGCCTGGCATAGACATTGAAACTGAAAGATGAATTAGGGAATGTGTACAATGTTTGAATGCAAACAAAACCCATGGTAACATGAGACCGCACCATTAATTCTCATAAAGAGCCCAGAGGGACCTTGGGAAGCCTTTACAATTGATATATTGAAGCCGGTTACAGATCAGAAGGGTGTGATACAATATATGGTTGTCTTAAAAGACGTGTATTCTAAGTGGCCTGAATTGAGTATACAAGAAAATGTGAGTTCCAAGGAGGTAGTAACATTGTTAGATGAAATATTCCAAAGTGGAGGTATTCCTAAATCCATTCTTAGTGGTAATAGAACTCAATTTGGCTCTTATATTCTCCAAACTTTTGTTGTTCAGAAACAGCATAACTTGGAAGCATACTTCGTGTTACCATCCAGCAGGGAATGGAGCTGTTGAGAGGTTCAAAAGGGTTATTATGGCAGCATTCAGATGGCAATAAAGAAATTGAATAATTGGGCGTTTAAGGTAAGGAAATAGCTTTGGCCTTATCGTACCACTCCCACTGCAAGAGAGTACAGCCCCCTTAAAGCTTTAAAGAATATATAGAACTGTTTACTAAAGATAATCAGGTCCGGCTGAACTCTAAGAGACAAAATGAACTATCATTAGAAATGGTGAAAAGCAACATAAAAAAGCTCAAAAGAAGTACAAAGAACATTATGAGTGTGTGAGGTGGAACTGTCTGTGGGTGAATGGGTCATGGACAAAGGATAGTGAAGAAGAGTTGTAGCAACTTCGGAGGGCCTTTTAGGGTGCTATAATTGTATTCCAACTCTGCTAAGTTAAGGGGTGAAGACATATGGCATTTCCAGAAATTGGCTAAATGTAAAAATAAAGATGCGGAGCGAGTCAAAACCAGTGGAAGTGAGAGCAAAAACTGGTCGATGGATTTGGACACCAATAACAGCGAAAGTTCAAGCACAATTATTGGACAAGGTATTGTCACTTCAACCAGAACAAATTAACTAGATTTTTCAGGTACACCACCGGTTGCTGAGGATCCACGAAAAGGGAGCACAATTTGCATGGCTAGACGAGTGCTTGCAATAATTAAGGAATGTATTGTAGGTTAGTTTGGGTATTTTGCCTTGTTACATTGAGCAGCAAAAAGCTATTCTCTGGCTCCTGCACTCTGGTCTCCTTCAGAGATAGGTTTCGCACATTTCATGCAATATAATGTGATGTTTGCACACAGGGGGTTCACATCATGGGTTAGGGTGGCAGCAACATCAGCAAGAAGAGAATCCCCAGGCTACAGACTCTGGACTGGAGAAGATGATGTTGAGGCTCCCTCATCCTTTTGACGTCTCCTCTTAGCTGCATTGAATTTGGGATATAATGCTTGCTCATTCCAGATGTTACAAATCAGTACTTTTTCCAGTACCCCTGAAAAAGTCCCGGTGGCAGAGGCTGCAGGTAACCTCCTTGGCAATACTTTTTCACCCTTCAATAATAGAAATAAGTCCTATACAGTGGACTGTGGCAATGTCCATGGCTCTTCCTGTTCCTCATGGGAGTGTTCATCTCTTCGGTCTTCTCAAGATGCCATTGTCTCTTTTTAGTTGAATTCCAAACCAGGAACCTAGAAAAAAGCCATCAAGAGTGCAGAAGGTGTGAATACTATGAAGTGGCACTGCCTAATAACAGTAAGAGTATGGGAACTCTATCAAAATACATCAACACAATCACATAAGCCAATGAGATGAGTTTTATTGAGAGTCACATGTACCGCAGTACCACTCTCACGTACCATAGCACCTAAAAATGCAGAAATGGTACTACAAACTACAGAAGATCTTGGTTATTTGTGTCTGAAAAGGAACCCCCTAGCCTCAAACTTAACATAAAATGACTGCAACTCTTTTTTCTTCCCGGAAAAAGGAAGTAAAGGTCCCGCAGAAGTGACGCAGCACTCGGTCATTGGCTCTATGGGTCACGTAGGAGTATTGCAGGACCTATGGGACATCAAAAAAAGTAAATAAAAATTAAAGGGTATAGCAAAACTGGGCAGGAATCATAAACCTGTGCAAGCCCTGGGCCTAACACCTCTTGTCAATCATTTTGAGAAAACGTTCATGAGATGAAAATGATATCTGAGAATTTTGCATAAGTAAACAACATTGTTGAGGTGCTTTTAATCATTAATGTTTCTGCCTGTAAAAAATATATACATTAGTAAGCTGAGCTCACAAAAACGGAGGCACTGTTGGTTTATAGATTTCAGTCACAAAGATAGTGATCAGGAGGTTGAGTACATGTTGCAGGGATCTGTATGTAGTCTGCAGGTCACAGATTACAATGCCAGTAAGATAGCTCAGTGGGGCAATGCAACTACTACACAACATGCATGCGTGTGAGTTAGACAGTATACTTAATTTTATTTTATGACACCTCAGTTCCTCTTACTCCTCACCCCTTCTTGCTCACATTTTGTACTTCCCTGGAATTTTTTTTAGACTAAGATAGTTCTGACACAACTATATGAGTGTCTTCATTGGCAGGTACAGATTACAAGGCTAGCACTACAGACTAACCACTAAAGTTCACTGTAGCCTCCACGTCCGCTATATGTGGACCTGGATGTCTTTCTCTCTTGACTACTTTATTGGCCTGGCGCATATCAAAACAAAGGCACACTGCACCTACACTGTTCTTTTTTGGCAGTACCACTATGGGTGAAACCCCTGGCTTGGGACCAGTAGACCGTTCAATGATATCATGCTTTAACAACGCTTCCAGTCAAGCTGACCCATGCTTCACAAAGATCCCATCCCCCATACAGACTCTTTTGTTACAGTCACCTGACCCAGTCAGCCCCTATTGTGGCACTAACGTCTTTATCTTTATGCTGTACTGTTATGTATTTTTCTTTTTATTGTTCTCTCTATTGTAATGCTGTATTTTTTACACTTTTTTGACTGCATTTGACACACATGTATCCTCACATTTAGCTTGTGTTAACCCATGCTCACAACTCGTAAAGCGCCCAGATACCTTCAGGTCTAGCTAGCGCTATATAAAACTCAAAAATAAATTAATAAATGAGACATATTACTATGCATCAGAAGGCACTCGGCAAAGGTTGACTGTTCATCCTTCATTTGTATATTGCAGTATTTGGGTTTTAAACTATTGCTATTAGGTGGAAACATTTGTCTAAGCAGTGTTAATGTGTAAAAATTACAAACTAATGAATTGAAACTATAAAAAAAATGTGCCATGTTATGCCGCATAATTTGCATTTTCTTGCCGAATAATGTATTAATCTCTGCCACATAATTTGGTCCTCTCTTGCTGCATAATTCCAGTGGACCTGATCATGGGCTGCTGAATGGATTGCATCCTCCTGGGCGCGCACATACAGTGCAGCAAGTGCATTCGTGTGTCTGAGTGTGCGCAGCCTGGTCCTCCCTGGGCCTGTGTGTGCAATGCACCTTGAGCCTGTGTGGGTTCATTACATCCTCATCCTGTGCATGCAGCAGGCCAATCTGTGCCCCTGAGAGCACGCAGCCTGGTCCTCCCTGAGTCTGTGGGTGCATTGCACCCTGAGCCTGTGTGGGTGCATTACACATTACGTCCTCATTCTGCGCATGCAACACTTCCATCCGTGCGCCTGAGCGCACGCAGCCTGGTCCTCCCTGGGCCTGTATGTGCATTGCACCCTGAGCCTGTGTGGGTGCATCACACATTACGTCCTCATCTTGCGCATGAAACACTTCCATCCGTGCGCCTGAGCGCGTGCAGCCTGGTCCTCCCTGGGCCTGAGTGTGCTTTGCACCCTGAGCCTGTGTGGGTTCATTACTTCCTCACCCTGCGCATGCAGCAAGTCCATCTGTGTGCCTGAGCGCGCGCAGCCTGGTCCTCCCTGGGCCTGTGTGTGCAATGCACCTTTAGCCTGTGTGGGTTCATTACATCTTCATCCTGTGCATGCAGCAGGCCCATCCGTGCCCCTGAGAGCACGCAGCCTGGTCCTCCTTGAGTCTGTGGGTGCATTGCACCCTGAGCATGTGTAGGTGCATTACACATTACGTCCTCATTCTGCGCATGCAACACTTCCATCCGTGCGCCTGAGCGCACGCAGCCTGGTCCTCCCTGGGCCTGTATGTGCATTGCACCCTGAGCCTGTGTGGGTGCATCGCACATTACGTCCTCATCCTGCGCATGCAACACTTCCATCCGTGCACTTGAGCGCGCCCAGCCTAGTCCTCCCTGGGCCTGTGTGTGCATTGCACATTACGTCCTCATCCTGCGCATGCAACACTTCCATCGGTGCGCCTGGGCGCGCGCAGCCTGGTCCTCCCTGGGCCTGAGTGTGCTTTGCACCCTGAGCCTGTGTGGGTTCATTACTTCCTCACCCTGCGCATGCAGCAAGTCCACCTGTGTGACTCAGCGCGCGGAGCCTGGTCCTCCCTGGGCCTGTGTGTGCAATGCACCCTGAGCCTGTGTGGGTGCATTATATCCTCATCCTGTGCATGCAGCAGGCCCATCCGTGCCCCTGAGAGCATGCAGCCTGATCCTCCGAGTCTGTGTGTGCAATGCACCCTGAGCATGTGTGGGTGCATCGCACATTACGTCCTCATCCTGCGCATGCAACACTTCCATCCGTGCGCCTGAGCGCGTGCAGCCTGGTCCTCCCTGGGCCTGAGTGTGCTTTGCACCCTGACCCTGTGTGGGTTCATTACTTCCTCATCCTGTGCATGCAGCAGGCCCATCTGTGCCCCTGAGAGCACTCAGCCTGGTCCTCCCTCAGTCTGTGGGTGCATTGCACCCTGAGCCTGTGTGGGTGCATTGCACATTACGTTCTAATCCTGCACATGCAGCACTTCCATCCGTGCACTTGAGCGCGCGCAGCCTGTTCCTCCCTGGACCTGTGTGTGCATTGCACCCTGAGCCTGTGTGGATGCAATGCACATTACGTCCTCACCCTGCGCATGCAGCACTTCCATACGTGCGCCTGAGCGCGTGCAGCCTGGTCCTCCCTGGGCTTGTGTGTGCGCTGCACCCTGAGCCTCTCTGTGCATTGCATCCTGAGCCTGTGTGTGTGCATTACATCCTCATCCTGCACATGCAGCAAGTCCATCCCTCTGCCTGAGCGCGCGCAGCCTGGTCCTCCCTGGGCCTGTGTGTGCATTGCACCCTGAGTCTGTGGGTGCATTACATCCTCATCCTGTGCATGCAGCAGGCCCATCCGTGCCCCTGAGAGCATGCAGCCTGATCCTCCGAGTCTGTGGGTGCATTGCACCCTGAGCCTGTGGGTGCATTGCACCCTGAGTCTGTGGGTGCATTGCACCCTGAGTCTGTGGGTGCATTGCACCCTGAGCCTGTGTGGGTGCATTGCACATTACGTCCTCATCCTGCGCATGCAGCACGTCCATCCGTGCGCCTGAGCGCACGCTGCTTGGTCATTCCTGGGCCTGTGTGTGCATTGCATCCTGGGCCTGTGTGGGTGCATTACATCCTCATCCTGCGCATGCAGCAAGTCCATCCGTGTGCCTGAGCGCGCACAGCTTCGTCCTCCCTGGGCCTGTATGTGGATTACATCTTCACCCCGCGCGTGCAGCACGTCCACCCGTGCACCGAGCGCACGCGGCCCGGGCCTCGCCGTCACGTGCCCCCAGTGACATAAATCAGAGGCCAGGATCTATGGCTTTTCCGCCTTCGGGGCCTCCACTCCGATGAAACGAGGCCTCGGCGGGCTCCCTCGGCTCTTTAATTAAGCTTGTGCTTGCACAGTGGTTTCAGCCGCCCGGCGGGCGCATTATGCATCTCTGGCAGAATGCGAGTGGGCTGACAGCCGCTAAGTGGATGGGAGGAGACGGGCCCTGGCTTTAATTGTGTTAACATTAATTCCACTGCAGAATAGACAGCTCCATTAATCTGCTTGGCGGGCGCTCTCCGATCGATACCTCGCTGGGGCTGCCCGGGGGAGGCGGCTGAGCTGGTGCCCTCTCCTCCGGGGATTCAGAAACACGGGGACACTCGCCAGGGGGCCCGAATCTGGCTCAGGGGTCGACAGTCTTTTAAGATTGTCTGACATCTCCAGATTCAGTGGGGCTGGGGTAGAGTCAGCCAGCTGCCGCGTTACTTCAGCTGGGTCTTGCAGCCCAGGGCCCACTTTTGGGGTATAAGCGCCTCGTTGTTACGAAAGTGATTCTGAGTATGAAAATAATGAAAAATAAAGATTCAAAGACAACATGTCTAGAACCCTGTTGATTTCTGGGACAAATTATCTCTCTTGTATTGTATTCATGCTGTCATCACTGGGAGATACCACTGGGGAATGAAACTAAGGATTAAAGGGGACGTGGGCAGTAAATGAGTGCATTTAAGGAGGTCGTCTTTGGCCAGGACTTGGCTTGATGGGTTTTGTGAGAGTGGAAAAGATTCAGAGGCTGGACTGCCAACCTTCTACACTGTGAGGCCTAACCCAGGGAAGCAGGTTCAAAACCCCATCACATTATGGCCTTCCCATAGAAAAATAGGGCAAGGAAGGACAAAACCATCCCAGAGTGTTGAGGTGCTGCCCGTCTCAGCTGGGCCTCCCGACAGCCTCTCAGGTGACTCAGACAGGTGGCCATTTACAGAGTATTCGCTTCTCAGGATGGCATCTTACCTCATCCATAAGGAATAACTACACCCAGTAGGTAATAGAAACACAGCATAGGAGTACGGACTCCAATGTGCTAAAGGCAGAACCTTACCCAAGAGCGGGGAGAGTCCTGGAGACTGTTCCCAGTGCTAGTGACAGCCGGAGACAGCAGGGTGGAAGACTTCAAGCCACACACAGTTGTGTTGAAACAGAGAAAGTGTTATATCCTGAGTTTACATTCATATATAATCAGCCTAGGTCTTCCTAGCTGCTCAGCCAGAGTGAGAGATGGCAACGGAATGTTGGTGTGAATGTGATGAATGGAATGCCTGGGTGCCTGTGTGGATGAGTGGATGACAGTTGGAGATGGGCTGAGCAGCTAGGCAGGCTGCTCCTGGTGGGACTGGTGTAGGAGATGTAGGAGCTGTTACATGGCTGAACCTTGATTGATACCACATGACCTGGAACTAATAAAGAAGACTTAGAAACTTACAACATGGCTACCAGTGTCTTCATGTACAGAATACAACATCTTTTTGGCGACGAGGATGGGATTTGGCCATATTTCATTCCTTACATGAGGGATAGGTTTTGGCCATATTTCTTTCCTTAAATGAGGGATGGGTTTGGGGCTATTGTCTAAGGAGGGAGGGGAAAATAAAACAAAAAAGGGGCAGGGACGCTAGTGGTGGGTGAACTCACAGTAGCAAGACCCTTACCACAAAGAATAAGTTTTGAGCCATCTGTCCATTCCCACTGCCGCTACTTGTCTTGCTTTAGATGGACCACCCCTAAGGCTTCATAGGCTATGATGCTGGTAAATAATGATTGGTCCTCTGTCTTTGTACATCCCAAAAGACCCAGCTTCTATGCTCCAGCCTCCAGCTACCGATCCTCCAAAGTCTCTAGACAGGTTGTCTCCTAACCAGTACTTAATTTGAGACAGTGGTTTCCGGTGCTTGGCACCGGCATTTAATTGTCAACACCGACACTTACGACAGTCTGTCACATGGTGGCGCTGTTTGTCTAATTTACAGATAAGCACAACAGTTGTTTAATAATACAAAATAAATAAAAAATTACTAATACCTGCGTCCTAAGTATTACTACAGCTTTGGGGGGCCTGGAATAGTCTGAGTTCTCACACTTGTAGGAGTGTGATGGTTAGTAGTTGTGTTTGTGGTGTCATTGGCAGCGAATCCAAACTTATGGTGAAGTCAGATTTTAAATTGCAATTCTGAAAATGCAACTTTTAGAAAAGTTGGCATTTTCTTACTTAAGCCATTTGGTGCCTGCTACCTGTCTCTGATCACATGTCTGGGGTGGGTGAAAGCTGGGCTTTATATATTCCTCCTAGACAGCCACACACAATGGGAGGTCAGGTGTGAGTTGATGGGCCATCATTGCAGGATGGGAGGGAGGAGCTGGATCCCATCTCACTTACACCTTAATAGATGTGTCCTGTCCCACACAAAGGGCTGCATACCCCCCTATAGTGAGTCTGGAGCCAGGGCAGGAAGGGAGGGCCTCTGTGCACTTCAAAGGCATATCTTTGAAGTCCCCCCCACCTCAAAGTCACAACTGGGTATAAGTACTGGACCTCTGACACCACCACTTCAGTGCACTTCTGGACCTGTGAAGGCTCTGCCAGGAAGAAGGACTGCTGTGCTGCTAAAAGGACTACCACTCTGCTGGTCTGCTTTTTTTCTGAACTCCTGCCTTGCTGTGCTGACTTGCTGCCTGCTGCCCTCTTTGCCTGGGCGAGGGGACTAGACCTGCATCATGTAAACCCAGAGAGACTCCAAAGGCTAGCTGGCTGGCCTCCTGTTAGACCTGGCACCATTGGCGTGGGTCTCCCTTCCATTTTTTGCTGTTGCCTCTTATGTTTTTGCTGGTTTTAGATGCTTTTGGGCACTGTGCCACTGCTGTTCAGTGCCACAGTGCAAGTGCTCCCTATGGTAAATTGATGTATGGATTAGTGACTCCATGATTGGCTTGTTTGGCTTACTGTCAGACCCTAGTACAGTGCACTGCGTGTGCCCAGGGCTTGTAAATCAAATGCTGCTGGTGGGCTTGCAGCACTGGTTGTGCCACCCACCGGAGCAGCTTGTAAAGTGTGTCTCAGGCCTGCCATTGCAGAGCCTGTGGGCAGTCTAGTACTGCCATGTTGACTGGGCAAGTGTACCCACTTGCCAGTCCCTAAACCTTCCCTTTTATACATATTAGTCACCCCTAAGGTAGGCCCAAGGGCAGGGTGCATTGTAGGTAAAAGGTAGGACATGCCCTGGTGTGTGTGGCATGTCCTAATAGTGAATTACAGCCATTTTTCGTTTTTCACTATTGCAAGGCTACCTGTTCCCCATAGGCCAGAATGGGCAGTTAGATTATTACATCTTATAATCCTAACTGACTCAGGGAACCGGTAGAAATTCGAGTTTAGTATGCCTGAACTCAGAATGATAAAATACATCTTTTAGTAAAGTTGGTTTTAACATTCTGTGTTTGAAAATACCACTTTTAGAAAGTAGGTATTTTCTTGCCTAACTATCCAAGCCTGCCTCTGCTAGGTTGTGTATTCCTTGTCTGGAGTTTGAGTGACAGGGGCTGGGGGCTTCCAGGAGACAGGGTGAGTCAGCACAGGGCTGAATAGAGAGATCTGCATGCAGATAGGAGGGAGGAGTTGCACCTGGGACCTGAATAGGGCTGTGCCTTTCCTCCACAATGCTGGCTCCACCTCCTGTGGTGTGTCTGATGTCCCTTGCCTACACTGTGAAAGGAAAGAAGGAGTCTTGTCAACAAAGTGCTCCAGGACTGACCAGAACTGGTTTTGGACTAGGCAAAGGCCTCTCTGCCTTCAGAGAACAAAGAGAAACTGTGTATAAAAGAGGGACCCAGACCCCAGAACTTTAGATCACTTCTGGGAATCAAGACGAACCTTTGCTGAGGAGAAGAACCAGGAAGCTGAAGGAGGAGACTACCCCTGTGCTGTGTGTTTGGGGGTTGGCCTGCAGTGGTTGCTTCATTGCCAAAGAAAGGAGAAAAGGACTGAGTGTGCTTTCTATCAACTTGAGGAAGAATCTCCAAGGGCTTGAACCAGAGCTTGCCTCCTGCCTGAAGTCTCAGGGATACAAGACTTCACCAACCAGCTCCCTCCTGAATTCCCTTGCTGGGAATTGAAGTGCCTGCTGTTGTGCTGGGCCTTCTAAGAGACTGCGTGTCGCTGGGAGCTGGAAGCGCGACGCAACAACGAGAAGCGTGTCGCCGCCGCAGCCGCTGTCATCGCATCGCCGAGGAAGCGAGACGCCGCTGCCGCTGTCATCATCGCATCGCCGAAGCGCGGCGCATCGCCGGAGAAGCGGGACGCTGCCACAGAGGTCATCGTCGCATCACCGGAGAAGCGCGTCGCAGGGCCTGTCGCGGCTCTAAAGATCATCGAGTCGCCGCACGGCCATCTGGCGTGCACGCATCGCACCAACGTTGTCGCATCGCAACCAAGACGCCATTTTATCGCATCGCACCGGAGAAGAGTATCGCATCGAGATGCCATCTTGTCGCATCGCACCGGAGAGCAGTAAGAAACCGACGCATCAACTCCCCACACAGTAAGGAAGCGAGCATCAACTCCCCTGCGCAGCAGTAAGGAACCGACGCATCCACTCCCCTGAGTGTAAAGAACCGACGCATCACCTTCCCTGCGACCCTTTTGTTTTCTTTGCGTTACGCATTCAAGGTACATTGAGAGTAAAGTGTTGCATCTACAACTTGAGAGAACTGAACTATTTTATAACCTTTTAAAGTCTATTTTTGAGTACAGTATTGTGGATTTTTGTCGTTTGGTCTTGTGTTAAGTCTATATAAAAATACTTATTTTTATAAATACAACCTGTGTGGTGTCCATCTGTAGTGTTGTCACTGTATTACTGTATGTGTTCACAAATGCTTTACACACTGCCTCTGAGATAAGCCTGCCTGCTCGTGCCAAGCTACCAAGGGGGTGAGCAGGGGTTATTTTAGGAGTGTACCCCCTCACCCTGACTAGACGCAAGGGTCCCTATTTGTCACAGGTACCTACCTATGCCAACTAGAGACCCCCAAATCTAACACCTCCTAATTTGAAGTCTCGTACATAAAAGACTTCCAACCAACCTGCTTCTGCACCTAAACTCTGCCATCTGCGAGTCTGCCCTACCAAGCGGTGCCACACAACTGGACCCTTGAAAGTGGGTCTAAGGTGTATCTCCAGTGGAACCAACGCATCCTCAGCTGAGCGACGCATCCCTGAGCAGAACAGAAGCATCTCCACGGCTGAGCAACACATCTTCAAACAGAACTAACACATAGCGGCTGTTGTGTGGATTGGACCCGTCGCAAAAGACTTGCATCGCCGCAGCCTCCTGCATCTGGGACCAATGCATCAGCTTCAGAACCGCTGCTGCATGCCGCTCAACCCAGCGCAAGCTCATCACACTCCTTATCGATGGCAGCCTCAATGACAACACTGGATCTCCGTATCGCAGCTTCACCGGTCATCGGAACTGACGTATTGCCTCTGCTGTGGCTCGCATCCTCGATACCGGACTTTGCATCGATAGCCTTGTCTACAGGATCCTTGACGCATCATGACCTCGCACTGCAGCCTCGCTGCACATCGGAACCGACGCATCGCCTTGGCTTGTGGCACATCTTTGACGCAGATCCACACAACACCCTGCAACCAGGATTAAGGTATTTTGGTTCAGCAGGCCTTACTGGGTCCCTGTAGCCAGACTGCGCTCCATCACGGTCGACCTGAACTTTTGACTTTGTCCCGGTCCGGGGAGACCAGATATCCCAAATAGAGCTTTTTTGCTACTTGGCACTATTTTTCCTAAAAACATTGAAATTCAATATCTCAAGTTCTACTTATTGTATTTTGTCGTTTTAGTCTTGTTTCATTTATTACATTAAAATCTAACCTGGTGTGAAATATTTTTGTGTGGTGATTTCACTGTTTCACTGTTTGAAGTGTTAAACACTTTACACACTGCATCTAAAGTTAAGCCTGACTGCTCTGTGCCAAGCTTCCAGAGGGTGAGCACAAGTTAATTTAGGGTTTGCCTGCTTCTTCCCCTGAGGAGGATTGCGGCTGCTGCTCGACTAGGGCTCATACCCCAGTCAGTCAACAACCCACTTTCTAACAGGGCCCATATGATGTTTGGTATTATTTGATTTATTTTAAATGTATTTTGAGCATTTTGTGTATTTTTTTATTGTGCCAATGATGTTTACATCAGAGATCACGTGACATAACTTCCTGTAACTTCATCAGAAGTGTTGATGAGTCTCACTCCTAAGAATTTTGAAAACTTTAAAGATCTGCACTGGTTGAATAGTTCATGCTACACAGTTATTGACTCCTCTAGAAGGAACAGAAGTAGGAACAGAGACTACTGGCGCATACTTTGCAACAGTCTTTGGCTAGAAATTTAAAAACTACTACCTACATAATAATAAGATTATCAGAAATTGCATGAGATGTGAGAGCGATCTGTGGCTGCATGTTTAAAATGGGCTCTAGCATGTGTAAAGGCCATAAGTGAATGTGCCCTACAAACAAAACAGATGGCATCCCCTCCCATGTTTACCACTATTTTCAATTTTACCTGCAAGTTTCTGAGTGACAATTGCTGTAACAGCAAATTCATATGAAGTACTGTGCATGAGCAACTGCTCAAACAAAAAGTCTTAGTTTACCAGATACTGCAAAGGTCACCAGGTCAAGTATCAGCTGTGAACTCAGCCTGAAAAGCCCTTGCTTCTCATAAACCCAGGGCATTAAATCAGACAAGAAAAATTAATCTGCTGAAATAAATACTCCCTAGCTAGACACAAAGTAAAAGCAGGACTGCTCTCAGTCACTGAAGGACAAAACTGATACAATTATGGAAGTCTTGCAGTCTCTGCAGATCTAAGGCATTTCCTAATAGGGTTGAAAGTTCTGCTCCACATAACCCATAAATAGGAACGGACATATTAAGTAGAAACCCGTAGTAGGAAGGAGGGAGAAGGGTGTCCTTCACATGAATATAAAAGGAGATGGCGGAAGCTTAGATACTGGCCACACAGATCGTTATGCTCACATAAAACCTGATCTGTACGCTTTGGGCCTCTGGGAGTGTTTGCTGTTATTGGGAAGCTGTATTTGCTGTGCGGCATAGAATCATAACTCTGACCTGCTGTCGGTCCAAGAAGACTTCTGTGTCACTTAACCCACCCATCATCAGCCTGTAGGATTCAAATTTTGAGTCGATCTCACATGGGGGATTCAGATAAAGTCTCACAAGGGACCAGTATTGCTTGGATCGAAAAAAGAGGGAATGACTGTGTTGCTGTTGACCCAGCTGACATCATGAAATATAAATGACAAGACACGAAACACTGAATTGTGAGCACTTTGGTCAGCCTTAACCTCACTAACACAGTGCCAGTACTCCAGCATCAGCTACAAGGCATGCTATAAAGGTTTCTCTGCAATTCTCTTCATGCTCAAGGACCTGGGATTTGCCTGGTAAAAGGTTAATCCCACAACTTCTTCAAAAGCAAGCAGTAGGATTACTCCTATAAATCTGTAGGCTATAGAGCTGACAAAAAAGCAGTGGTCTACAGAACATATCTTCTCTGCTTTAAGCACTATCTGATAGTGCACTGCGTGCCTTCTTCAGGAGGCACTCGCTTCACTCCCTACGGAACGCAGAGGGTGTCTCTTTGATTAGAACACTCACTTGGTCCCTTACCTAAATGACAAAATACCTTCGATAGCCCTATGTAAAGAAGTACCTCATGCTTTTTAAAGGAAATTCTCACTTTAATTGTGGTTCATTTTGTGCCTGCCTTGAAGTAGACATTGTTTCCACTCTAGAGTTAGATGAGAGTGCTCTGTGGCAGTGACTATACAGAATATATTTTCTCCTAGACCAACACATAGATGACAGTTTTTGCTTTGTCTGTGGTGTGACCAATGCAAGTGCTCACTAAGAACCTTTTTCCCTGGAATGGAATCCAAAACAATCTTGAGAAATATTTTCATACCAGTCCAACATATCACTGGGTGAGGGGAGCGACAAAGCCTGAACTTCAGTAAAATTTAGTGGCAGTTCATTGAGTGAGACCCAGTCGTTGACCAGCATAATTCTTTCTGTGGTTCGACCTGGGCCAGTATTTGGGCGAGCCAGGTACAGACTAGAGCTCTCTTAAACGAAAAATGAACAAGAAAAAATAGGACAGCAACTGTGATTCACACATAACGTTTGATGTCCTTTAACATCACTAGAATACTCCACCAACCATGGATATGGCTTCCTGAAATGAGCCCAGGAAGCATTTGTCAGCCCAATGGAGGCACCTCAGAGAGGCCTCATGGTGATGTAAAGTCTATAAGGCCAGACTCCATCTTGAGCAGGCCAAGACTCAATTTTCTCTACTTTTGCAGAATCATTGACATGTCTGCAGTGACGTGGATGTCATCTGTCCTTATCTTTCTAAGAACCTTAGAAAGTGTCAAGTCATTCAGACAATGGCATTGATAAGGCACTTGATGCACAGACAATCTCCTTGCTAGAACACCTGATGCGAGATCAGTCTGGGACATGTGCCTTGTTATCTCTATATCAAGGTCAGATAATAATAATAACAACATAAACAGTGTAGTCTGACTTGATGTGTTTTTACCTTATTTTTTCATAAGGATGCGTCTAAGACTGGAATATCAATGCACAGGGGTTATAGCAGATATTCCTAAGGTTATGTCAGAAATTCCAATCTCAGACAAGGTATTATGTAAAAGGCTCTCTAATCGACCAGTTGGAGGAGAGATCCTTCACCCCAGATTATGGCGCAGTATACTGCCAGAGAAGATCTTGACTACCAGACTGCTGCAATGCTGCCACATCTCGTTCTATGCTTAAAGTTGATACCGAGCCAAGTCTGGGAGGAGAGAAGCTACAGCTGCTGTGTGCTTTCCTCTCATGGGAACACTGGCTTCCGACTGCTGTTAACTACAGCATTTTTGCTGTAAACAGGTATGCAGTGTGTTGATTCTCCCTAAGAAACTCTAGATGCTAATTATAATACGGATCAGTGACAGAATATTGAGTACATAAATATCGTGACACACAAATATCGTGTCAAAAATATCGTAGAGATAAATATCATTTTTCTATACTTATAAAGGTATGTACAAAAATTTCAAATAAAAAATATCGTTTAAACTAATGTTGTTAAAAATATGACAAAAATATTGTTTTTGTATACATACACAGTTTAACAGTAAAACTTAACCATTTTAATACATAACTAGAATATAACGTATATTACATAAAATTAAGTAACATTTAATAATAAAAATAAATATATATACTTATGTAAACATACACTCATAAAAATAGATATGTATGTATGTTTATATATACATCTCCATAACAAACAACTAATATTAAATATATATATATTTTACATTATATATATATATATGTGTGTGTGTGTGTGTGTGTATATATAGGTCATGAGGCGCACCACCGCGGATGCGGTTCCGCTGCTGTTGTGGTGACAGCGGCCTTTGGAGCAGGAGGTCTGGGGCAGTGTCATGTTCGGTAAACCGCATTTTTAAATCACCGTGCAAGTGCAAGACTCCAGCAGCCCACTTGGGATTCATTTGAAGGACTTCCAGTCCCAGAATGCTATTGAATGTTATTTTACTCACCTGAGTTGATGTTCACATGATTAAAAGGGGAAATA